>JASVEL010000073.1:0-279462 GCA_032618575.1 Nicotiana noctiflora
CTCCAGCAGTACTAGCTCAGGCACCAGCTATGCCCATCGTGATTATAGGGCTACATGAGACCTTGACTCAGATTTTTACAAATTGCACTGGCCGGGCTCAAGTAGTTTCAGCCTCCACAGCAGAAGCTATTTCACAGGCCAGGGTAGGCAATCAGACCACCGCTACCCGCACACCTGAGTAGGTAGTGCAGGGACTATAAACGCAAGAGGCTCCCCCAGCTCAGCAGGTTGCACCAGTGCAGGAGTTTAGGGTTTCGGCTATGCCGGAGGATGAGCAATGCCATCTTTTGAGGTTTTGTAGACTCCAGCCTTCGACATTCAATGGTGCTGAGGGTGACTATGCCCAGGGTTTTCTTGACAGGTGTCAGCGGCTGATCTGTACATCGGGGATTCTTGAGTCTAGCGGTGTGGCCTTTACTACCTTTTAGTTTACTAGGGCTGCTGTAACGACCCGGCCGGTCGTTTTAGAAAATTACGCCCCAATCCCCAATTTAACTGTTCCCCTAACTTCATTTATGCTATTGTGGTTTGCCGGGAGAGTCGGTTCTGAAATTTGGAGTATTTTGGGACACTTAGTCCCTAAATGAGAGCTTTAAAGTTAGAAAATGGCCCGTAGCCGGAACGGTGTTAAGACGACCTCGGAACGGAAATCCGATGGTTCCATTAGCTCCGTTAGGTGATTTTGGGGTTGGGAGCGCGTTCGGAAAGTATTTTGGAGGTTCGTAGCTCAATTAGGCTTGAAATTCCGAAGTTTGAAATTTTGGCGAATCCGAACGATAGGTGAGATTTTGATCCGGGGGTCGGAATGGAATTCCGACAATTTCTGTAGCTTCGTTATGTGATTTTGGATATGTTCGCAAATTTTCAGGTCATTCGGACGTCGTTTGGTCGGGTTTTAGATCGAATGTGCAATTCGGAAAGTTTTAAGAAATTTAGGCTCGAATCCGTTGTAAATTGATAATTTTTGTGTTTATGGACGTGTTTGGATGATTGGAACAAGTTTGAATAAGGTTATAGGAAGTGTTGGTGTTTTTGGTTGAGGTCCGGGGGGCCTCGGGTGAGTTTCGGGGTGGTTTCGGACCATTTCTAGGCCATTTTTCACTGCTGGTTTTTGGCTACAGCAGTGCTCTACGCGATCGCGGGGTATTGGTCGCGATCGCGGTGAGTAAAATCTGAGAAATGAACTAATGAATCGCGATCGCGTAGATGGCTTCGCGATCGCGAAGAAGAGATTTCTGTCGCGCAGGCCCTACTTTGGAAGATCATATCTTTTTATCTAAAAGGTATTTTGAGGTGATTCAAAAACAAAAGTTGTAGCTCATCGTGTCTAGTTTTCAGAAAGCTAAAGCAATCCTCATTTGGAAATTTGTAGAAAAAGTTATGTACGTTACACTCTATGCTGTCCGAGAAGGATATCTAAAACACATAAATGGATTTGGAAGCTTGTATCTCGCAATGTATAAGGATTCAGGAAATGATCAACAAATGAAAGTTATAGCCCTGTGTGTCTAGTTTCCAGAACATCAAACCATTCATCATTTGGAGTTGTGTGTAAAAAGTTATGGCCATTTTACTGAAGCCTGTCCGGAGGAACTGGAACTTGTTCACCGCGATCGCGAGGCATTTCCCGCGATCGCGAAGGGTAATTTTTGGCCAAGAATTTGTTCTCCGCGATCGCGAAGCATTTCCCGCGATCGCAGTGAACAAAATACCTGGGCAGAATGTTTAAAAACATTTCATCCGCGAACCAAACCCATTTTTCCACCATTTTTGGTCATTCTTGAGAGCTTTTGGACGAGAATTGAAGGGGTTTTTGCAAGAAGTGATTAGAGGTAAGTCCTATGAACTAAATACATGATTTTATTGAAGAATCATCCTTGAAATTTATGAAAACATAGCAAAATTGTAAGAAATTAGGGCTTGGAGCAAAAACTTTAAATTTGGGATTTGGAGGGCCATTTGTGGTCCGATTTGGGAGATTTTTATATGGTTAGACTCGTGAGAGTACGAGGGTTCTGAAAACATAAAAATATTTTAATTCCAAGCCGATGGATTCAGGGGTATTTTGGTCATTTCACCCACTTTCGCGCCGTAGCTGTAATTTTATCATTGTAGTTAGTTACTTGCGATGTTATTTATATTGTGTA
Source organism: Nicotiana noctiflora (assembly GCA_032618575.1). Lineage (NCBI taxonomy): Eukaryota > Viridiplantae > Streptophyta > Magnoliopsida > Solanales > Solanaceae > Nicotiana > Nicotiana noctiflora. Next base: position 2,148 of record JASVEL010000073.1, read on the forward strand.
ATTGGTTTGACTAGATTCGGGCCACTCGGAGTCGGATATTCGCGGCAAGAGGGTTGTCTCTTAGCGGTTTTGTACTGGAATCGAGGTAAGTGGCTTGTCTAACCTCGTGTGGGGGAACCTTTACCCCTAGGATATTATGTGATAGTTTAAATGCCTTGTACGCGAGGTGACGGGCGTGTACATGCGCTGGTTGTTGTAACTCACTTTACTTGAATTGTTCAATTCGTGATATTCCTGTTCTTAATTTATTAAATTGTGACATTTACCTGGTATTCGTTAGGGAAGCATGATTAGGTAGGATTTATCTGTCTAATTGCCTAATTATCCTACTTGAACTTCTTGATAATTGTTGGCACTAGTCCTCGGTGTAGTTGTAGTTAAGCATATTATATTTTTCCATGTGCGTTTTCTTTATTTGTTGTGTTGGTGGACTGCGGGTTCAATTCCCGGAGATCCCAGGGCTGTGGGTTCGATTCCCAGAGACCCGGATTTGTTGTGTTGGTGGACTGCGGGTTCAATTCCCGGAGATCCCAGGGCTGTGGGTTCGATTCCCAGAGACCCGGAGTGATATTGTTGTGGACTGCGGGTTCGATTCCGGAGATCCTGAGTTATTGAGATATGGACTGCGAGTTCGATTCCCGGAGATCCTGAGATTTATTGAGATGTGGACTGCGGGTTCGATTCCCGGAGATCCTGAGATTTACTGAGACATGGGCTGCGGGTTCGATTCCCGGAGACCCATGGGTACTATCAATGGGACTGTGGGTTCAATTCTCACAGGTCCTGGACTTGTTTTATTGAGTTGGTTACTTGTTGTTATCTTAATTGTAGACGGTTGCGGTAATCATTTTATTGTTGCTATTTCGGAATTATTATCATTTAAACTGCTTATTATTGCTATTTCCATCATATTATTGTTTTTCTCAGTAGGGCCCCGACCTTCCTCGTCACTACTCCATCGAGGTTAGGCTTGGCACTTACTGAGTACCGCCGTGGTGTACTCATACTACTCTTCTACACACTTTTATTGTGCAGATCCAGGTACATCAGAGCAGGCTCGTATTAGGTGATTCCGCGGCTTTCTGGGAGACTTCGAGGTATGATCTGCTACGTCCGCGGATCCGGAGGCCTTCCTTCTATTCTGATAGTATTAGTAGATGTTTTCTCTCATGTCTTTGTTAGATACTCTTCACACATAGAGCCACCGTTGTATTCTCTCTTTTAGTCTGTGTTACCCGTGGGATTCCGGGTCTTGGTGGTGTTTATACAGTGTGTTTGACGGGTGTATGTGCCAAGCGGCACAAATTACATTCTTATTTATATCATTTTCCGCTATTTCTTATTTAATGTTCATAAACTTGTATATTCCGCAACGTGTTAGGCTTACCTAGTCGTGGGGACTGGGTGCCGTCATGACATGTTCACGATTGGTGAACTAGGGTCGTGACAAGTTGGTATCAGAGCTCTAGGTTCATAGGAGTCACGGGACACAGACCGGTTACTTAGAGTCTCGCTGATCGATACGGAGACGTCCGTATTTATCTACGAGAGGCTATGTAACTGTTTAGGAAACTCTTCAATTCTTTGAATTCCTTATCGTGCGCTATTTATTCAGTTGGAGCCTATGTCATATGTTCTTTTGCATCCACTCGTGTATTGAAATTGTGCACTCGGTATCAAGTATGCGCCGACGGTTCGAGACGCTGCAGAGGGATTTCAAGGGAGTCAAGAATTTACTCAACCATTGTTACCACGTGACATCCATATCGATAATGCAAGAGAATTGAGAGATCTTCAATTGTGCAAATGGGGGTACACTAGGTTCTAGCATTCGGTTGATAGTACGGTCGTGAGAAGGTTTACTTAACTGCCAAATCGTCACAACAACGGTAGAATCACAAGGTGGATGTAGATCTAAAGATAGTTGGTGGTAATAAAGACTATATGGTTCATATGAGATATCTATTTAGCGAAGGATTCGGCCAGCGAAGGATTCAGCCAGCAGAGATACTGGGGGAAATGAGTTTAACTGTCTTAAGAAGGACATGTACCAAACGAATGCCTTTGGCTTGTTTTATGATGAAGACGTACGAATGTTAAGGGCTAGTATCATGGATTAGCAAGATGTATCTTAAGGCTTCGTGTCAAGTGAAAGGATTTCACTATCAACGATGTAATTATGGGTCATGTGTCATATCAGATTTGGCCTGCGATGTATTTAGGTGCTATTCAAAAGTTCTGGAAAACTTGCGGATGGGCAAGAGTTGAGGCTCGTATGGTATAATGTTGGGACTTTAGATGTTCATGTGTCCCTAATAAACTCTGCATTTTATTATCAGCAGGGAAATATTTGACAAAGGCTACATGGTGCTTCGTAGGCGTGTGTGAATCATAGTATGTTTTAAGATGTTGTTGGTAGAGAATGCTCGGTGCATGGAGCGAGAAGATGTTTGGTTGTATTGGGATGAGGTCATACCCTATGATGTTAGAGTGCTAATAGAGCACATGTGGTTATATTCGTTGGATCAAGTCAGTTGCAGTTGAATAATAGTAAATGTCTCGAGAGAATGGTTCTAATGTGTTCGAGAGTCGTGTTATAGTGGCATTGGGCTAAGTGAGAGAGTCCCACCACTTAAGATTGGGTTGCATGGTTAATTACCTGTGTGAATTATGGATGTTAGCGTATATGAATTGTTGAATGCATGTTATGGTTAGCCTTACTGGCTCATGTTCAAACTTGAGGGAAAATTTATGATTTATGCCTCGTATAGGTGCAGGCTTCGCGGGAAGTGATTCCGCTGGGTGCTTTATCGAGAGGGTATTCATATGTTATAAAGAAATTCAGTAGAGTTGGTTGCGTACTGGGGCAAGTTAGAACCGGATGGTTCTCAATAGCGGTCCTAGTGAATTCAAGAGGTAAAGTGTGGTGCCTGATAATTCTGAGTCTATAAGTACAGTTGAGGCTCAAGCTTTGAAAGCAACTTATGAAGAAAGGCACAAAACGATCTATGATGTTTTGACTTGTGGTGTAGTATTTGAGAGACATGAAATGGTCGTCGTTCTTGAGATAGCATGGCCTCGTGATTTAAGGTCACTCGGGGTAAGTGCGGTTGGAATAAGTTAGGTATTGAAGGAAGATATTAACATTTCTAAGGCAATCAAGGATAACTTGGAAGGAAGTAGATTGATCAGCCATAGTTGAGTTGGCGTATTGGTGTCAATGGTCGATTCATGCAACGTGATCGAATTATGCATGTGAATTGTGGCGGTGCATTTGAGACTTGTCGGTCGCAGTGATTGATGTAATTCTGAAGTATTCTTCTGTTAAGGGCCTGTTATGAGTAGGCAGATCTCGGGAAGGGTTATGTTGGCTTGGACCACTACTTAGAGATTGGCATATTCGATGGTTATGAGAATTCGCCGTATGTTGTTATAGTTCTCTTGCAGTGAGCTAAATGGAAAGTCTTATGTGATGAAATATTAGCCTATCGTCAGTTCTAGAGCTATGATGGAAATTGTGTCTATTGTATATCGGCACGTGATGTGCAGTGAGTAGTATGAAATTTGAAGTAAGGACCAAGGTCACAGTTTGGTCAATGAATGTGATATAAAGAGCTCGGATGAGCAGGAAAGGAGTTTCAGTGTTTTGAGTAAGATGGGTATTAACATCAGTATCATTTGAGATCGGTGTTCTATGAGAAAGGCTTTGCATCCCGGTTAGGGACTCCTGATCGCTTTTCAGTGTTAGTGTAGCCGGTGGGTTGAATGTGCAGGTCCGTTTAATTATTCGGAAGATGGTGGGAGCTTGACCCACAAGAAGATTGTATAGGTGTGACTTGTAGTAACTTGATTGGTTAGAAATTTAAACCAAGTATGAGGATTTTGGTGATATCATCCATTTGAGAACTTATGCCTGGAGGGCACTCTGCTTAGTGGGTTATAGAACTGTGAAATATTATTGACTTAGCTTGGCACGACCAGGATAGACTTAAGGTCGGTGGATAGATTTGAATGTGGAAGTGAGCCTTGCGTCAGGCCAGTTATGTTTCTTCCAACAATGCGCCCTTTATGGAGGGATAGTCGCGGTCTTATTTCGCGGTTAGTTAATTCAAGTAAAGATATATTGCGCCGTATGAGTGTGCGACGGCTTGGTAAGTTCCTTATGTGTTGAGGTTCCGCTCAGCGGTGATGTTATATGAGCATGATGGCTCTTGAGGCTCATATCTTATGTCGCACCTCAGTTGTGCTTGAGTTCATAGCCTATAGCGCTATATGTTTTCATTGAGTCTGATATCATGCACCTTAGTGTGCTTATGATCGATATTCAGTATTTTGATGTGATGAGCTATTCGGCTCGACATATGACTCTTTGTGTGAGTCTATATTGTTGGGATCGGGTGGCACGCCGCCATGGTTATATTGTTGGGATCGGGTGGCACGCCGCCATGGTCATATTGTTGGGATCGGGTTGCACGCCGCAACAGTGTGATGTTTATTTCAGTGTCTATAATTGCTTTTATGTGTTCCGTTTCCTATTTTCTGAGGAGGTACATGTTAGTGTGAGAGTTGAATAGTTCTCTCTAGTGTTCGCCTTCCTTTTGTAACACGTACGAATTAGTAGCCTACTGGCACATTGTGTCATCTTGTGGAACTTTTGATTATGTATGATGTGGCTTATCGCCTGAGCAGTTCGTACTGGGTGAGATGAGATTATGTGATTTGGGCTCAGTGCAAACCTGATTATATGAAGTATATTATAGAGGAAAGGATCATCCTCTAGTTTAGGACAAGGTAATGGATCCTGTCAGGAGTATAGACCCAATGAATTGTTGATTCAGTAGTTGGTTATGGATATCGGCACACCTCTTCCGTCGTGTCAGTATTGTAAAAATTGGAACGAGACCTATGTAGATCGTGAGGTGCAATGGGAGCATCCGATTCGTTGAATTTTTGGCTAATTTGATCATGAAATATTATCGTGGTCCTGTGGATTTTGTGTTGCAAGGTAAGAATCCAGCAAGGTTATGCAGTCATGTTTGAGGACGGCGTTTGAGGAATATTGAGTGATCTCTTGATGAAAACAAGCCTGACATAGAATTTCGGATGTTGGAATTAGGCTCTAAGACTTAATTGTTGAACAAGAGGGAATATCTTCAGATTATATCAGGCTAATGTGCCCAGCTGAGTCCTAGATCTATTGGCACTTTTGAGATTTTGAGGCATGTTGGGGAGGTTGCTTATGAGTTGGCCTTACCTCCCAGCCTAGCCGGAGTCCATCCCGTATTTCATGTCTCCATGCTCCGGAGGTACCATGGTGACCCGTCGCATGTGTTGGATTTCACTACTGTTCAGCTAGACAAGGATCTGTCTTATGTTGAGGAGCCAATAGCCATTCTAGACAAGCAGGTCAGAAAGCTAAGGTCAAAGAACATCGCTTCGGTGAAGGTTCAGTGGCGGGGCCAGCCGGTCGAGGAGGCGACTTGGGAGACTGAGCAGGATATGCGCAGCCAGTACCCTCATCTCTTCACCACTCCAGGTATGTTTTCTATGCTCGTTCGAGGACGAACGAATCTTTTAAGTGTGGGAAGATGTAACGACCGGCCGGTCATTTTTGAAATTTACACCCCGATCCCCAATTTAACTGTTCCCCTAAGTTCATTTCTGTAATTGAGGTTTGCCGGGAGAGTCGGTTCTGAAATTTGGAGTATTTTGGGACACTTAGTCCCTAAATGAGAGCTTTAAAGTTAGAAAATGGCCCGTAGCCGGAACAGTGTTAAGACGACCTCGGAACGGAAATCCGATGGTTCCATTAGCTCCGTTAGGTGATTTTGGGGTTGGGAGCGCGTTCGGAAAGTATTTTGGAGGTTCGTAGCTCAATTAGGCTTGAAATTCCGAAGTTTGAAATTTTGGCGAATCCGAACGATAGGTGAGATTTTGATCCGGGGGTCGGAATGGAATTCCGGCAATTTCTGTAGCTTCGTTATGTGATTTTGGATATGTCCGCAAATTTTCAGGTCATTCGGACGTCGTTTGGTCGGGTTTTAGATCGAATGTGCAATTCGGAAAGTTTTAAGAAATTTAGGCTCGAATCCGTTGTAAATTGATAATTTTTGTGTTTATGGACGTGTTTGGATGATTGGAACAAGTTTGAATAAGGTTATAGGAAGTGTTGGTGTTTTTGGTTGAGGTCCCGGGGGCCTCGGGTGAGTTTCGGGGTGGTTTCGGACCATTTCTAGGCCATTTTTCACTGCTGGTTTTTGGCTACAGCAGTGCTCTACGCGATCGCGGGGTATTGGTCGCGATCGCGGTGAGTAAAATCTGAGAAATGAACTAATGAATCGCGATCGCGTAGATGGCTTCGCGATCGCGAAGAAGAGATTTCTGTCGCGCAGGCCCTACTTTGGAAGATCATATCTTTTTATATAAAAGGTATTTTGAGGTGATTCAAAAACGAAAGTTGTAGCTCATCGTGTCTAGTTTTCAGAAAGCTAAAGCAATCCTCATTTGGAAATTTGTAGAAAAAGTTATGTACGTTACACTCTATGCTGTCCGAGAAGGATATCTAAAACACATAAATGGATTTGGAAGCTTGTATCTCGCAATGTATAAGGATTCAGGAAATGATCAACAAATGAAAGTTATATCCCTGTGTGTCTAGTTTCCAGAACATCAAACCATTCATCATTTGGAGTTGTGTGTAAAAAGTTATGGCCATTTTACTGAAGCCTGTCCGGAGGAACTGGAACTTGTTCACCGCGATCGCGAGGCATTTCCCGCGATCGCGAAGGGTAATTTTTGGCCAAGAATTTGTTCTCCGCGATCGCGAAGCATTTCCCGCGATCGCGGTGAACAAAATACCTGGGCAGAATGTTTAAAAACATTTCATCCGCGAACCAAACCCATTTTTCCACCATTTTTGGTCATTCTTGAGAGCTTTTGGACGAGAATTGAAGGGGTTTTTGCAAGAAGTGATTAGAGGTAAGTCCTATGAACTAAATACATGATTTTATTGAAGAATCATCCTTGAAATTTATGAAAACATAGCAAAATTGTAAGAAATTAGGGCTTGGAGCAAAAACTTTAAATTTGGGATTTGGAGGGCCATTTGTGGTCCGATTTGGGAGATTTTTATATGGTTAGACTCGTGAGAGTACGAGGGTTCTGAAAACATAAAAATATTTTAATTCCAAGCCGATGGATTCAGGGGTATTTTGGTCATTTCACCCACTTTCGCGCCGTAGCTGTAATTTTATCATTGTAGTTAGTTACTTGCGATGTTATTTATATTGTGTAATTGGTTTGACTAGATTCGGGCCACTCGGAGTCGGATATTCGCGGCAAGAGGGTTGTCTCTTAGCGGTTTTGTACCGGAATCGAGGTAAGTGGCTTGTCTAACCTCGTGTGGGGGAACCTTTACCCCTAGGATATTATGTGATAGTTTAAATGCCTTGTACGCGAGGTGACGGGCGTGTACATGCGCTGGTTGTTGTAACTCACTTTACTTGAATTGTTCAATTCGTGATATTCATGTTCTTAATTTATTAAATTGTGACATTTACCTGGTATTCGTTAGGGAAGCATGATTAGGTAGGATTTATCTGTCTAATTGCCTAATTATCCTACTTGAACTTCTTGATAATTGTTGGCACTAGTCCTCGGTGTAGTTGTAGTTAAGCATATTATATTTTTCCATGTGCGTTTTCTTTATTTGTTGTGTTGGTGGACTGCGGGTTCAATTCCCGGAGATCCCAGGGCTGTGGGTTCGATTCCCAGAGACCCGGATTTGCTATTTGTTTGTGGACTGCGGAGTGATAAAGATGTGGACTGCGGGTTCGATTCCCGGAGATCCTGAGATTTATTGAGATGTGGACTGCGGGTTCGATTCCCAGAGATATTGAGATTTATTGAGATATGGACTGCGGGTTCGATTCCCGGAGATCTCGAGATTTATTGAGATGTGGACTGCGGGTTCGATTCTCGGAGATCCTAAGATTTATTGAGACGTGGGCTGCGGGTTCGATTCCCGGAGACCCATGGGTACTATCAATGGGACTGTGGGTTCAATTCTCACAGGTCCTGGACTTGTTTTATTGAGTTGGTTACTTGTTGTTATCTTAATTGTAGACGGTTGCGGTAATCATTTTATTGTTGCTATTTCGGAATTATTATCATTTAAACTGCTTATTATTGCTATTTCCATCATATTATTGTTTTTCTCAGTAGGGCCCCGACCTTCCTCGTCACTACTCCATCGAGGTTAGGCTTGGCACTTACTGAGTACCGTCGTGGTGTACTCATGCTACTCTTTTGCACACTTTTGTTGTGCAGATCCGGGTACATCAGAGCAGGCTCGTGCTAGGTGATTCTGCAGCTTTCTGGGAGACTTCGAGGTATGATACGCTACGTCCGCGGATCCGGAGGCTTCCCTTCTATTCTAGTAGTACTAGTTGGCATTTTTCCTTCATCTCGTTGATAGATACTCTTTACGCATAGAGCCACCGTTGTATTCTCTCTTTTAGTCTGTGTTACCCGTGGGATTCCGGGTCTTGGTGGTGTTTATACAGTGTGTTTGACGGGTGTATGTGCCAAGCGGCACAAATTACATTCTTATTTATATCATTTTCCGCTATTTCTTATTTAATGTTCATAAACTTGTATATTCCGCAACGTGTTAGGCTTACCTAGTCGTGGGGACTGGGTGCCGTCATGACATGTTCACGATTGGTGAACTAGGGTCGTGACAGCTGCCTTCACTTGGTGGGAGCCCTGTGAGAGGTGTAAGCCTGTTGGTGTAGCACCCCTTACCTGGCAGGAGTTCTCCACTCTCTTATTAGAGAAGTACTTACCGCAGTCCCATAGAGATGAGCTACTTAGGTAGTTCGAGTGGTTGACACAGGGAGATATGTCTGTCACTTAGTACGAGATAAGGTTTTTGGAGTTGTCTTATCATGCCACTTGGATGATTTCATCGTACCGTGAGAGGATCAGGAGGTTTGTTGGCCTTAACTTCCATCTCTGTAATCTGATGAATATAGAGAGTATTGGTAGCTACATTTGAGGAGGTGGTGAATATCGCTCGTGAGATCGAGTCACTTTGTCGTCTAGAGCGAGAGGTCGTGGCGCATCTTCAGGTCATGTTCATCATAGGTCTCAGTAGAGCCATCCTTCGGATAGCGCCCTCCCAACTCAGAGTTCATCTCGTGCCCCATCAGCTTTAGGTTCTTCTGCGCCAGGTGCATATGGAATTCACTTAGGTGTGAGGGGTTCCCTATAGTCCCTATCTCCAGCACCAGGTAGTTATTATGAGTGTGGAGATTTGGGTCATGAGGAGACAGTTTCCTCGGCTCCCTGACAGTCAACATCAGTAGAGGGATCAGCCCTCAACTTCTTCCCCAGTTACTTCACCACCCACCCAGTTAGCTAGGGATGGAGATCAGGTAACCAGGGGTCGTCCTAGAGGGGGAGGTCGATCAGACGGTGGCCATGCTCATTTTTATGTTATGATAGGTAGGACAAATGCCATTGCTTCAGATGCTGTCATTACATGTATTGTTTCAGTCTGCTATAGAGATGCCTCAGTATTTTTGGAACCCGGTTCCACCTATTCTTATGTGTCCTCAAATTTTGCTCAATATTTGAGTGCACCTTGGGAGCTTCTTGCTTTATCTCTTCATATGTCTACCATTGTGGGCGATACAGTTGTTGTGGATCGTGTGTACCGGTCATGTATTGTGGTTATTGGGGGTCTGGAGATCCGAGTTGATCTATTGCTATTGAGCATGGTGGACTTTGATATTATTTTAGGCATGGATTTGATATCACCGTGTTATGCTATTCTTGTAAGGCCCCGTAAAATTTTTGTGCATAAAACCTAGTAGATGTGGTGTCATGGTCCGAATGACGCCGCGGTTCGGACCCTTGGTAGTGATTTAAGTTTCAAAAATGTAGAGAAATAATTTTTCCGAAAAGTGTCAAATATGCGGTCAAGAATGCGACCGCAGAATCAACATGCGGACCGCATTCTGACCGCAAATCGTTCCAGAGAGTTTCTCAAAAATCCGTCAAATGTGCGGTCGATATGCGATCGCATGTCAAATCTGCGGTGCATTTTGCGACCGCAGATCAAACATGCGGACCGCATTCCGGCCGCATTCCTTAGCAGAAACTTGTAATTTTTGAGGCCATTTTGCGGTCACTTTGCGGACCGCATGTGTGTTCTGCGGTCGCATAGTGACCGCATAATTGACCCCGGCCCAGATTTTTGTAACATTTTGACCCGATCTCTTCTTTAATATAACACACCTCTTCTTCATTTTTATCATATCATCTCACCAAAAATTAGAGAGAGAAGAGAGGGTTTTTAGAGAGAGAAATCTTGCATCTTCAAGGATTGTTCCAATCATTTTAATTCCAAGGGATCCTAGGGCAAGGATTCAACTTCCCCAATATTTTCAAGGTAAAAAACCCTAACTATTTTCTTTGATTTTCAGTTTTAATTGGGTAAAGAGAGGTTTGCATATAATAGCTTTTAAAAATAGAATTTTTACACTCATGCATGATTATTGAACTTGATTTCTAGTAAAAGAAGTGAGTAGAAGTAAGAGTCTTCAAGAACAAGGTTGGCAAGAGTAAGATAGCTTGGGTAAGCATAAAGTAGGAAGTTAACGGAAGAAAACTCATCACAGGTATGTATGGCTAATTTTGATTCTTGTGAAATCGCACTTATGTGTAAAATTGTTTGGCATGTGTTGATTTGAGAAATTGTATGTGATTAATTGATGTTGTTGTTGGATATTCAAAGTTGTTGTTGAACTATGAGTGTTGTGGTAAGAAATATGAACCGAAAGGTAAATGAGAGTTGAATTGGGTAAAGAATTTGTGAATAATGATTATGATGGCCTATATGGCACCTTGTGGAAAAGAAATCGAAACACTTGAGAATTGGTTTATTGTGGAAAGAGATGAAACACTTGAATTATGGAAAATTGTTGAATATACATGTGTGAATATTATTGAATGTGGAAACATTGTAACTTGGTTGTGATATTGGCTTGAGAAGTAATTGAGAACATGAAACAATGTGCAAGTTGCTTATTTGAACTTGTTGAAATTGTGTGTAGTACCTTATCTGCTGTTTGAAATTGTTGTGTTTTCAGCTGTAAGGCGGGGTCGTGTCGCGCGCCGCGACGTGGTGAAATAAGGTGTGGGTTGGGGTGATAAGGGTGGCCGAGGTAATAAGGGTGGTCAGGGGCAATAAGGATTGAAAGCGATCGAAATCGCTATTAAAAATTGATACATAAATCAATAATGTGAAATTGTGAAAGGAGACAGCAGGAGAGTTTGCAACCTGTGGGGCACCTGATTGCCCCTTTGTTTGACTACTTGTGCTTTACGTGATTGATTGGTTATTGTTAAATTGGTTGGTTGTAGAAAGTGCTTTGTGTGAGAATTATTTGAAATGAGGAAAAATGTGGAAACATGGTTGGCTGGCTTAATAAATTGTTGATGTAATTTAATGGCTTGAGTTTACTTGGGACAAAGTGTCACGCCCCAAATCGAGGGACATGACCGGCGCCTGACCGGGTTGCCCCAGTCAAGCGGACCTGGGTGCCTTCCATTCCCACGCGTTACCCCTGTGTTGACTGTTACTCATTAACCAAAATATCTTACCAACAATGACTGATTTCATAATGCATAAACATAACCATGTGATTTATTTACTAACAAGTTCATAATTTATATTTGCAACGCCCCATACATATACATAGGCCACAATCCCACAGTTTACATGTCTACGGAGCCTCTAGGATACAAAAGGGAAATACAATACTTGCCGGTAACAAGGCTCCGGCTATACCTTACAACCAAAATGAAATCCAAACCGAGTGGCATGAACCACACAAGGCCCCGAGGAAGAAAGGGGCTCACCAAAACGGGCAGTGGAAGGAGAAGGATACTACTGCCGATGAGCTGAAGTGCCTGCTACTGATCCACCTACAATCATGACACGAATGTAGCGCCCCGGCAAAAGGGACGTCAGTACACTTGAATTGTACTGGTATGTATGGACAAACTTTGTCCCAAGTAAACTCAAGCCATTAAATTACATCAACAATTAATTAAGCCAACCAACCATGTTTCCACATTTTTCCTCATTTCAAATAATTCTCACACAAAGCACTTTCTACAACCAACCAATTTAACAATAACCAATCAATCACGTAAAGCACAAGTAGTCAAACAAAGGGGCAATCAGTGCCCCACAGGTTGCAAACTCTCCTGTTGTCTCCTTTCACAATTTCACATTATTGATTTATGTATCAATTTTTAATAGCGATTTCGATCGCTTTCCATCCTTATTGCCCCTGACCACCCTTATTACCTCGGCCACCCTTATCACCCCAACCCACACCTTATTTCACCACGTCGCGGCGCGCGACACGACCCCGCCTTACAGTTGAAAACACAACAATTTCAAACAGCAGATAAGGTACTACACACAATTTCAACAAGTTCAAATAAGCATCTTGCACATTGTTTCATGTTCTCAATTACTTCTCAAGCCAATATCACAACCAAGTTACAATGTTTCCACATTCAATAATATTCACACATGTATATTCAACAATTTTCCATAATTCAAGTGTTTCATCTCTTTCCACAATAAACCAATTCTCAAGTGTTTCATTTTCTTTTCCACAAGGTGCCATAAAGGCCATCATAATCATTATTCACAAATTCTTTACCCAATTCAACTCTCATTTACCTTTCGGTTCATATTTCTTACCACAACACTCATAGTTCAACAACAACTTTGAATATCCAACAACAACATCAATTAATCACATACACTTTCTCAAATCAACACATGCCAAACAATTTTACACATAAGGGCGATTTCACAAGAATCAAAATTAGCCATACATACCTGGTGATGAGTTTTCTTCCATTAACTTCCTACTTTATGCTTACCCAAGCTATCTTACTCTTGCCAACCTTGTTCTTGAAGACTCTTACTTCTACTCACTTCTTTTTACTAGAAATCAAGTTCAATAATCATGCATGAGTGTAAAAATTCTATTTTTAAAAGCTATTATATGCAAACCTCTCTTTACCCAATTAAAACTGAAAATCAAAGAAAATAGTTAGGGTTTTTACCTTGAAAATATTGGGGAAGTTGAATCCTTGCCCTAGGATCCCTTGGAATTAAAATGATTGGAACAATCCTTGAAGATGCAAGATTTCTCTCTCTAAAAACCCTCTCTTCTCTCTCTAATTTTTGGTGAGATGATATGATAAAAATGAAGAAGAGGTGTGTTATATTAAAGAAGAGATCGGGTCAAAATGTTACAAAAGCTGGGCCGGGGTCAATTATGCGGTCACTATGCGACCGCAGAACACACATGCGGTCCGCAAAGTGACCGCAAAATGGCCTCAAAAATTACAAGTTTCTGTTAAGGAATGCGGCCGGAATGCGGTCCGCATGTTTGATCTGCGGTCGCAAAATGCACCGCGGATTTGACATGCGATCGCATATCGACCGCACATTTGACGGATTTTTGAGAAACTCTCTGGAACGATTTGCGGTCAGAATGCGGTCCGCATGTTGATTCTGCGGTCGCATTCTTGACCGCATATTTGACACTTTTTCGGAAAAATTATTTCTCTACATTTTTGAAACTTAAATCACTACCAAGGGTCCGAACCGCGGCTCGCAAGCTCGCCGCGAAGAATTCTACGCATTCCTAACACATCATTCGGACCATGACACCACATCTACTAGGTTTTATGCACAAAAATTTTACGGGGCCTTACACAAAGTTTGTCCATACATACCAGTACAATTCAAGTGTACTGACGTCCCTTTTGCCGGGGGCGCTACATTCGTGTCATGATTGTAGGTGTATCAGTAGCAGGCACTTCAGCTCATCGGCAGTAGTATCCTTCTCCTTCCACTGCCCATTTTGGTGAGCCCCTTTCTTCCCCGGGGCCTTGTGTGGTTCTTGCCACTTCGGTTTAGAGTTCATGTTGGTTTTGTAAGGTATAGCCGGAGCCTTGTTACCGGCAAGTATTGTATTTCCCTTTTGTATCCTAGAGGCTCTGTAGACATGTAAACTGTGGGATTGTGGCCTATGTATATGTATGGGGCGTTGTAAATATAAATTATGAACTTGTTAGTAAATAAATCACATGGTTATGTTTATGCATTATGAAATCAGTCATTGTTGGTAAGATATTTTGGTTAATGAGTAATAGTCAACACAGGGGTAACGCGTGGGAATGGAAGGCACCCCGGTCCGCTTGACTGGGGCAACCCGGTCAGGCGCCGGTCATGTCCCTCGATTTGGGGCGTGACAAACTTGGTATCAGAGCATATGGTTTTTAAAGTGTCCTAGGATATCTCGGAGCCGTGTCTAGTAGTGCCCTTCTTATAGGTGTGTTGTCGACCACATCATATAAGTAGGGGGCTGCACGGACATTTAGGAATATTACCCTTCTTCATCACTCCAAATCGTGCGATAAAGCTTGACTATAAGATTGTTTTGTAACCCGTGCGTTGAGATTCAAGGTAAGTTTAAATGCTCTTTCGTCTATTTCATGTAGTGTTGTCATATGTCATGACCAATGGGAAAAGACATGGGTGTTATGGAGATTGCACATGTATCTTGTTGAATAAACTGTATGAATATATATAGTATAAGTACATAGTACTACAAGTATACTTTATTTGGGGAAAGGATTAGAAGTGATTACCCGCACGAAGAGGCATTGATTTGATAATTGATATGTAAGCTTAAATAGCAAGCATGGTTAGTGCAAGAAGTATATAATTGATCGTAAGGTGTGAAAGAATATTGGTTATATAAGCACGTGATATATGAGATAATGACTAAGAGATTAATGGGGAGAGTGTAAGTCTCTCATATGAGGTAAAAAGTTATGAAATAAGACTCAATTGGACCCTAGGTGAGAAGACCCTTGTCTTACGAACGTTATAAGGACCCAGAAATGTACGAAGTTGCGTTACACTCATAAAGGATATGCGTGGGGACTTGGAATCCCATACCTACGTGGCTGAATAGGAGAAGGGAACTTATGAGATCAATACTATGGTGACTTAAATTTTCCTAATGGTCGAGTATATATATAAGAGGTATAGATATATGAGGCATATGTTCCTAAAGTTTCTACACTCAAGACTTGTGTCAAGATCCAGGATATTTTCCCCATGTGGGAGAGGGAGGACCATCGTGAGGCTACTTAAATACAATGAAACAAGAGCGAGACCATGTAGTTATGATATTTGAATATTTCGGTGAAGACATGAATGGTCTAGAAAAGAGATTAAGGAATGTAAATTCTTCACGCATGGCAATGTGACTGATAGGGTCAACGATTCTAGAAAATAAGAGTATGTTTGTAAAGAGACTTTTACTTGTCATAAGGTCGGGAGAAATGGGACCCAAGGAGGTACCATATGTCAAATGTGAAAGATTGTGAGTTCCTAGAATGGGCTAATCATAGATTTGTGATTTAAACAAAGTTTCGGGATACTAAGAAAGCCAAAACGAGTGGGAGAAATGAATGTGTTGCCACAACAACCCAAGATGGTAATTGGGGCTTGATAGAGAGCCTCTAAAGAGCCTTACAAATAGATAAGTGTTAAATGATGTTCAGACGAACACTCCTTGCTACATATGTCCCAATAAGAGTTAAGAGGTGAGCCGGATGGAATACCTAAGGTAAGAGACCACGTAATATATGGAAGAGTGCGTGGCTATTCACTAACTAGGAAGAATGGGGTGAGAAGAAATGGGGAGAAAACCTTTAAATTGAGATGGTCATGGTCATTTAAAACAATTTTTGCATCAGAATGGTGGACTCACCTAAAGCACAAGTGTTAATAAAAGTTATAAGGGATTAACCGCAATGCAACCGACTTGGATGACACTGAATATCAACTAAAGAGGTCTAGAGATAGTTCATGTCTACACACAATGGGAAGCGAGGTTATCGTTGGAAAGGTTGTGGTACTGTAAAATGATTAAACAAGACATAATGATTTTTCAAATTCACAGGAGACAGACAAATGTGTGGAACATTAAAGCTATTAATTATGCACTATCCGCAAAAAAAAGATGGGAATGAAAGGTTCGGAATGGATTGAAAGAGGATGAAAACTCGTGACAGACTAGACGTGTTTGGCATGATAACTCTTAAGCGGCAATATCAGGGAACTTTATTGGTAACTATAACATGGGGAATAAGGCGAGTTACTCATCCGAGATAGAATCAAGTGGACTAAGCCTTACACTTAAGAGTGAAACCAAAAGTTGTTGTTGAAGTATTGAGGAGGATTTAAAGTTTCAGAGAATACCCTTCTCGGGCTAGTGACCCTTCCTAAGTCATATGCATATAAAGGTTGTTGATATACGTTTTGAGAGGTGTTTAACCGTAATGAGGGATGGTAGGAAATTTCACAGGGGAAGTAGTGCAGTTTCTTAAAGTCTATAATGCACATATGGGGAGAAGAGGTTGGTTAAGAAAAGTTAGAGCACAATGCTACTTTACATTCGATACAATGCTGTGCAAGTTAGTGTTATTCGGGGTATATGTGCAAGTTAGCCAGTGCTATTCATTTGAGATAGGAGGTCATATGAGAAAACTCACTCAGTAATGCCTTTTGATAAGAATCGTAAGAGTTAGTAGAAATGGTTCAGATGGGGTCGTAACTATATCAAGGAAATTATAGTAGAACTAAATTCGTGGAAGGTCTTATGTAAGAGGGATATAATAAAGATGTTCCGCTAATGATGTAAAGTGTTAAGGTGATAGTTATGCCTCCAGGGTTGGTTTGGGGTGTGTGTTGATGCAACACAGAAAGGTTATAGCGTATGCTTCGAGATAATTCAAAAAAATCACGAGAAGAATTATCCGACACATGATTTGGAGCTCGCGGCAGTTGTGTTTGCTTTGAAATATGGCGGCACTATCTTTATGGAGTTTATGTAGATGTGTTTTCAGACCCCAAGAGCCTCCAGTATTTGTTCAAGCAGAAGGAGCTAAATCTAAGACAGCGGCGGTGGTTAGAATTGCTCAAGGGCTATGATATGAACATATTGTACCATCCAGGGAAGGCAAATGTGGTAGCCGACGCTCTTAGTCGAAAATCCATGGGTAGTTGGCTCATTTGGGTGTGGATCAGAGACCCCTGGCTCGAGAGGTTTACCAATTAGTCAGTTTGGGGGTTCGTATCTCAGCGTCAGACGAGGGGAATATTTTTGTGCATAATGGAGCAGAATCATCATTGGTCGCGGAAATCAAGGAAAAACAGTCCATGGATCCAGCATTAGTTCGGGTAAAGGAAGTAGTTATGAATGACAAGACCTCGGCATTTGTACTCAGCAGTGAAGATGGTGTAATGCGGTGTCAAGACAGACTATGTGTTCCGGACGTGAACGAACTTCGGGAAAGGGTAATGGCAGAGGCACATATTTCCAGATATTTTGTACAATTAGGTTCCACGAAAATGTATCATGACCTTAAGGAGATTTATTGGTGGAACGGTATGAAAAGGGATATAGAAAACTTTGTAGCTAAATGTCCGAACTGTCAACAAGTGAAGGCCGAGCATCAACGGCCCGGTGGATTAACTCAGATTATAAGAATACCAAGGTGGAAATAGGAGATGATCAATATGGATTTCGTGGTGGGCTTACCTCGCACACAGCATAAGTTCGATTCAGTATGGGTGATAGTAGATCGACTCACTAAATCAGCTCACTTCCTGCCTGTCAAGTCCACTGATACTGCGGAGCAATATGCAAGATTGTACATCAAAGAGATAGTAAGGCTTCATGGCACTCCACTTTCTATCATCTCGGATCGCGGGGCTCAGTTCACCGCTAACTTTTGGAAGAAGTTTCAGCAAGGTTTGGGAACTCAGGTGAATCTCAGCACAACTTTCCATCCACAGACCGATGGACAGGCCGAGCGGACCATTCGGACGCTTGAAGATATGTTGCGGGCTTGTGTCTTAGATTTTAAAGGTAATTGGGATGAACACTTGCCACTGATAGAATTTGCTTACAATAACAGCTATCATGCTAGCATTCAAATGGCCCCGTTTGAGGCATTGTACGGGAGAAGATGTAGATCGCCAATTGGGTGGTTTGAGGTAGGTGAAGCGGAATTGCTAGGGCCAGATATGGTGTACGAAGCTATGGGAAAGGTCAAGGTTATTCAGGAGAGAATGAAAACAGCACAGAGTCGTCAAAAGTCCTATGCGGACGTTCGTCGAAGGGATTTGGAGTTTCAAGTCGATGATTGGGTGTTCTTGAGGGTATCTCCTATGAAGGGAGTCATGCGATTCGGAAAGAAAGGGAAATTGAGTCCTAGGTATGTTGGTCCATATCGGATCGTTCAAAGGATTGGTCAAGTTGCTTATAGGCTAGAATTGCCTCTTGAGATGTCATCGGTGCACTCGGTATTCCATGTGTCCATGTTGAAGAAAGTGATTGGAAATCCATCCGCAATCATGTCAGTCGAGGCTATTGAGGTTAATGAAGATTTGTCATATGAAGAAGTTCTAGTTGCCATTCTTGATAGGCAAGTCCGTAAGTTAAGAAATAAGGAAGTTGCCTCTGTTAAAGTATTGTGGCGTAGTCAACAAGTTGAGGAGGCCACATGGGAAGCGGAAAAAGAGATGAAGGAAAAGTACCCCCATTTGTTTGATCAAGCTTAGAAGAAATTAGACGATCCTTCTACTTCTAGTAACTGTCATCTTGTCCAAGTTGTTTCCCTCTTAGTGTTAGTAAAAGCCTCCTCCATTTTGTAAAGAGTTATGTGTTAAGCAAGCGACTAATAGTAAGTGTAGATTGGTAGTGGTTTGTTTGTGTGTACATGTTGTGTTAAAATGGTTGAATAAGGAAAGGACTCATTGAAGTGACTAGTTTATGTGCAATAGTAACAATGTGATAAAATGTGTACATTTGTTGAGGCAAGAAAGTATATACAAGTTGTGAAAAGTGTTGTATTTGTGTATTGTTGTTTGGTAATGTGTTTCGGGGGCCCTCTGTCAGGTGGATATGTCCATAATACAAAGGAAATTCTGGCGAAATTTTTCTAAAATATAAGAGTTAGTCAAAATTTTGACAGCTTGCATATCATGTCTTTCAAAATTCATTTATTTTAAAATCCTCATTCGAGGACGAATGATCTTAAGGGGGGGAGGATGTAAGGCCCCGTAAAATTTTTGTGCATAAAACCTAGTAGATGTGGTGTCATGGTCCGAATGATGTGTTAGGAATGCGTAGAATTCTTCGCGGCGAGCTTGCTCGCCGCGGTTCGGACCCTTGGTAGTGATTTAAGTTTCAAAAATGTAGAGAAATAATTTTTCCGAAAAAGTGTCAAATATGCGGTCAAGAATGCGACCGCAAACCTGACATGCGGACCGCATTCTTGCCGCAAAACGTTCCAGAGAGTTTCCCAAAAATCGTGTCAAATGTGCGGTCGATATGCGATCGCATGTCAAATCTGCGGTGCATTTTGCGACCGCGGATCAAACATGCGGACCGCATTCTGGCCGCATTCCTTAACAGAACCTTGTAAAATTTGGGGCAATTCTGCGGTCACTATGCGGACCGCATGTGTGTTCTGCGGTCGCATAGTGACCGCATATTTGACCCCGGCCCAGATTTTGTAACATTTTGACCCGATCTCTTCTTTAATATAACACACCTCTTCTTCATTTTTATCATATCATCTCACCAAAAATTAGAGAGAGAAGAGAGGGTTTTTAGAGAGAGAAATCTTGCATCTTCAAGGATTGTTCCAATCATTTTAATTCCAAGGGATCCTAGGGCAAGGATTCAACTTCCCCAATATTTTCAAGGTAAAAACCCTAACTATTTTCTTTGATTTTCAGTTTTAATTGGGTAAAGAGAGGTTTGCATATAATAGCTTTTAAAAATAGAATTTTTACACTCATGCATGATTATTGAACTTGATTTCTAGTAAAAAGAAGTGAGTAGAAGTAAGAGTCTTCAAGAACAAGGTTGGCAAGAGTAAGATAGCTTGGGTAAGCATAAAGTAGGAAGTTAATGGAAGAAAACTCATCACCAGGTATGTATGGCTAATTTTGATTCTTGTGAAATCGCCCCTTATGTGTAAAATTGTTTGGCATGTGTTGATTTGAGAAATTGTATGTGATTAATTGATGTTGTTGTTGGATATTCAAAGTTGTTGTTGAACTATGAGTGTTGTGGTAAGAAATATGAACCGAAAGGTAAATGAGAGTTGAATTGGGTAAAGAATTTGTGAATAATGATTATGATGGCCTATATGGCACCTTGTGGAAAAGAAATCGAAACACTTGAGAATTGGTTTATTGTGGAAAGAGATGAAACACTTGAATTATGGAAAATTGTTGAATATACATGTGTGAATATTATTGAATGTGGAAACATTGTAACTTGGTTGTGATATTGGCTTGAGAAGTAATTGAGAACATGAAACAATGTGCAAGTTGCTTATTTGAACTTGTTGAAATTGTGTGTAGTACCTTATCTGCTGTTTGAAATTGTTGTGTTTTCAAGCTGTAAGGCGGGGTCGTGTCGCGCGCCGCGGCGTGGTGAAATAAGGTGTGGGTTGGGGTGATAAGGGTGGCCGAGGTAATAAGGGTGGTCAGGGGCAATAAGGATGGAAAGCGATCGAAATCGCTATTAAAAATTGATACATAAATCAATAATGTGAAATTGTGAAAGGAGACAGCAGGAGAGTTTGCAATCTGTGGGGCACTGATTGCCCCTTTGTTTGACTACTTGTGCTTTACGTGATTGATTGGTTATTGTTAAATTGGTTGGTTGTAGAAAGTGCTTTGTGTGAGAATTATTTGAAATGAGGAAAAATGTGGAAACATGGTTGGGTGGCTTAATAAATTGTTGATGTAATTTAATGGCTTGAGTTTACTTGGGACAAAGTTTGTCCATACATACCAGTACAATTCAAGTGTACTGACGTCCCTTTTGCCGGGGGCGCTACATTCGTGTCATGATTGTAGGTGTATCAGTAGCAGGCACTTCAGCTCATCGGCAGTAGTATCCTTCTCCTTCCACTGCCCATTTTGGTGAGCCCCTTTCTTCCCCGGGGCCTTGTGTGGTTCTTGCCACTTCGGTTTAGAGTTCATGTTGGTTTTGTAAGGTATAGCCGGAGCCTTGTTACCGGCAAGTATTGTATTTCCCTTTTGTATCCTAGAGGCTCTGTAGACATGTAAACTGTGGGATTGTGGCCTATGTATATGTATGGGGCGTTGTAAATATAAATTATGAACTTGTTAGTAAATAAATCACATGGTTATGTTTATGCATTATGAAATCAGTCATTGTTGGTAAGATATTTTGGTTAATGAGTAATAGTCAACACAGGGGTAACGCGTGGGAATGGAAGGCACCCCGGTCCGCTTGACTGGGGCAACCCGGTCAGGCGCCGGTCATGTCCCTCGATTTGGGGCGTGACAATTCTAGACTGGCATGCTAAGACAGTCACATTGGCTGCCAGGTGTACTGTGGATCGAGTGGTATGGTGTGACTAATTATGTTCTGAGTAGGGTGATTCTTTCTTGAAGTCCCAGAAAGGTTGTTTGGCATATCTAGATTTTGTGCGGGATGTTGGAGCTGAGACTCCTAGTATTGATTCCATTACCGTTGTGAGAGATTTTCTCAATGTATTTCCCGTATACCTGCCCGGCATGTAGCCGAACAGGGATATTGATTTTGGTATTGACCTGGTGTCGGGCACTCAGCCCATCTCTATTCCGCCATATCGTGTGGCACCAACAGAGTTGAAAGAATTGAAAGGGAAACTTCAGGAACTCTTAGATAAAGGGTTCATTCGGCCTAGTGTGTCACCTTGAGGTGCACCACTTCTATTTGTGAAGAAGATGGATGGCACAATGAGAATGTGCATCGATTATAGGCAATTGAACAAGGAAACAATTTATTACAAGTATCCCCTGCCTCTCATTGATGATTTGTTTGACAAGATTTAGGGAGCAAGGGTGTTTTCCAAGATTGATCTCCGTTAGGGCTATCACCAGTTGAAGATTAGGAATTTAGATATTCATAAGAATGCTTTTAGGACTAGATATGGTCATTATGAGTTTCTTGTCATGTCTTTCGGGCTGACCAATGCCCCAACATCGTTCATGCATTTGATGAACGGTGTATTTTGGCCTTATCTGGATTCGTTCGTTATTGTTTTTGTTTGACTTAAAAGTTACACACTTTATGAATACAAAACAACGTATATAAATTATGGGCGAATCATAGCAATTCGTAATAATTCAAGAACCATGAAAAGAAATAATAATAAACGCCCCCGATTAGGGTAAGAAGTGTTGACATCATTTATTGATGATATTGGTTTGGTCTACCACTCCATGAAGAGGTTCAAAGCCTGACAATCATGTTGTATCCCTCCATAAGATGGATATTTCTTGTCTGTTTTTTCTTTCATTCTCTCTCTGCATGTAGAATAGTGATGAAGAAGAAGCCCCCTTTTCTGGGGTTTCCTCTGTTGGTATTTATAGTTGTGAGCTGCATAAGCTGGCAATCGATTGTCATGACCACATTGAGGTTTCTTCTTCAGGATAGCGGATGGGCCGTAGCCTTATTAATCAAATCAAGCAGGGGCCAAGTACCGTTAATTATGAGTGGTCATACCACTTATTAATCTTTAATTAACCTAAAAGGTGATCGGCTTCATCAGTTATTATGGGGTCAAATTTTGCCCCATACAGTTAGTGTGAGCACCTGATTTTTGCCCTAAGCAAATAAATTCCAAAATTAAAATAAATAATATTTTTGTGTGCAATTATATGTTGTGATTGAAATAAGATGCATTTGTGAGTGCAAACAATTAGAAAATTAAAGTTAGAAAAATTAAAAAAAAAAAATAGGTTGAGTACAAGTATTACAAATAAAGAAATTAAAAAGAAAAATTAACAAAAGTGCAATAACACCGGAAATTAGAGAAAAATAGCAAACAATATCAAAAAAATATCAGAAAAATTGAAAAAATAGGAAATTGAATAAATCAAAAGAATATAAAAATAGAAAATGAAATACAAAAAGAAAATACCAAAAAATAATTAAAATACAAAGAAAATAAAAAAATACAGAATTGGACCAAATACTAGCCCAAAATACAATTGGTCCAAATCAAAATAAAAGACCGGTCTAGTCTTTATACAAGAAACAATCTCAGCGGTTCATCTTTTTAAATCCAACGGCTGAGGCTTTATCCGGAAATAATTAATTAATTAGAATTTTTGATCAAATCTAAGCCGTCCGTGTCTTGAGATCTGGCGGATAAGAGATAGCCTTGGTTTTTAGCCAAACGTTGTCGTTTTAAGGAAAACAATCCTGATCGTTGATCTCAATTGATCCAACGGCCAAGAACCCATCAAGAGTGACAGGTATAAAAATCTGGTCTCTATTCTAAGACCGGCCATTTCTTCTACACTAACCCTAGCCGCCCTTCTCTCTACCCCCTCATCGTTCCCTTCTCGAAGCTTTGCCGGCCATGGAGACTGGCCCATTTCCATTATCGTCTCCGGACACTTCTTATCCCCAAAACTTTCTTTCCCTACTTCTCCACCACAAGCCACCATGAAAACCCCAAGAAACCACGAAAACCCTAGCTTCTTGAAATTTCGGTCATCGGAGTTCTTCTCCGGTGACCCAAACCTATGAGAACGACTCCCAGATTAACACCATCTAACCCTCATCCTCTGATCTATCACCCCTCACAAACCGTTTCCCTCGAATATCACTCCTTTTGTTCGAACAGGTCACCGGAACCCTAACTCTGGTCGACCCAAAACCAAACCCAAAAACAAAATCCCTCTCTTCTAACACCCTGAACCCGTCTCTGCTAATAAAGATCAATAAAAATATTTTAACTTGAAGTCTGAGAACAAAATTGGAAAAAGAAAGAAAAGAAGAAAAGGAAAAAGAACAAGAAAAAGAAAAAGATAAAAGGGAAATAGCACATGAGACAGATCCTGCAAAGCTAAGTTCCCCTTCCTTTATTTCTCTGTTTTTATGATTTTGTGTTCTTTCTTGTTATCTGCTGTTTACATGATTCATCTTCATCTTTTTTCCGTTTTAGCATGCTTTTGTGTCTGATTTCTTTTTCTTTTTAGTCGTTTAGCTAATTGCATGTTTAGATTAGTTTCATTCCTTGAAATAATCTCTGCTTTAGTTATGTTCCTCTCTTAATAGCATGTCTCTTTGAGTCTCTTTGATAATTCTGCCTATTATACTTAATCAAATATACTCGAGTATGTTAGGGTTTTTATTAGTCTTTGACATGAGAAAGTTCTGATTATGCCTTCTTTGCATTTAATTGACATACTCTGTTTGAAATCTGAATTATGAGTCTGTTTGATTGAAATTCAACAATATTAAATTTCCCCTCTGAGTTTGGTTAAATAGCAAGTGATTCTGATTTTATGGCCATGTATGCAATTTAATGTGAAAGGGCTATATCTGCAATAATTTTGTGTTATTTGACTGTTATTAAGCCTAATGTGCTTAGGGATATTAGTTATAGCTGTAATAGATTGGTAATTAGATAAGTGGCTAAGTCTGAAAGCATGTTAAGTAGTTAAATAGGCTAAAATTGAAAACAACATAAAAATGGTCATAATTGAAATAAGTAATAAGAGTGGTCAGTTTTGTAACTGACCAACTCTGTAGTTCTTTAGGTTTAAAATCAATAGCTAAGTTCTAAAATTGGCTAATTTTGTAATAATCAGGCTTAAGCTTGAAACTGGCTAAGCTCTGCAAGCCTTAACTAATTCTAAGTGGCCAGTTATAACTAATTGACTACGTTTGCAAAACTAAGTCCAAACATTGGACTGGCTAAACCTTAAATATTATAGACTTAGGTAAATAAGTAGGCTAGTCCTGCAAATTAACTCTAATAACAGAAAATGGAAGAAAAGAGGCTAAAATTGAAATAAGTCTGAAGTTTAAATCTGGCCAAGTCTTAAATGACTTACTAATACTGGCTAGTACTTAAATAAGAGCTGAAAACAACATACCTAGACCTGGACAGGGTCGAGTAAATAGTAATTGCCATTAAGGGTATAAGAGGAATAGAAAATGGCATAATTGTGGATTTAATAGAGCCTATGAGGACCTTTAAGACATTTAGGCCTATAATTTCTGCAATATTGCACAAAAATAATGGTATAATAGACCCAAACAAAAGGCAACATAGTAAATAACCTTAGCAAGTGGGGGTACACTAGTAAAACACCCCAAAAAGAATCAATTAGAACCTTCCAGCACATGCTGAAAAGCAAATTCAAATCTGAAAATGGTAGTAAAGTGTAACAATTGAAAGAATTCATGGGCGGAAACTAGAAATAACTTTTCAACTTTCCCCCCAAAATTTTCACCAATCTCACCTATAAATAGACACTATTTGAGCCTGATTAAGGGCTGGATTTTTGAAATAAAAATTTAGAGATATACATATAGATACATAGAGTAAATTCTGCCTGGGTTTTAGTCGAAGCTTATTCCTGAAGCTGTAGGAAATCTTCTACTGGTTTTACTGGTTTTCTACTGCTTGCTGCTGGGTATTTGCTTTGCTGTTCTCTAGGATTCGATTTGATTGGTGAAACTCACTCGTATTGCTGTGAATTCAATCTCCTATTGTTGTTGCATTGTCTGCTATGGTCTAACTACTATTTCCTGCCTATTCTCCCTTAGACTTATTGGTTTTCTGCTGCTGAATTAGGTACACAGTCTCTATTCGAGCAATGTAACTGAAGTTGATTTAATGGAATGAGAAGCCTGATTCGAATTTAAAAGCTTTTTTGCTATTTGTTTTCCTTATATTTAGTGTATAAGTAGTTGAATTTGTAATTTGATAGGAAATGATTGTATAATTAGCTCTTATGAGGCACAAATTGGTGCTGGAAAATAATGTAATAGAGTAATATGTAGATTAAAGTAGTGGTAGTAATCACAATCACCTAGCTAATGAAATAGGTTAATAACTAAATCTGGTACAAACGTAAACCTGCAAACGAATAGCTAATTAACAATACTAGTATGCAGAAGTTAGCTTAATCGGAATTAATTAGATTAATATGAACAATATTAGTAGATGAAATAATTGTGGTTAACATAAAGTCACATCTCGCACGTTAACATAGTTTTATACTGAATCCTTCAATTAGTTCTTCAATTTTGTAAAGTAATTAGGAAAAGCATGTTATCAACAATATAGATTAGCTTTAGATATTAAATAACTGGAATTCAGTAGTTTAAATAGCTGTCAAACGTAAAAACAAAAACATCATGCTAATTAGATATAATTTGCATTGAACATTTAAAGTTAGAGTTTATTAGTGTACTTCTGTACTTCATTTTCTTCTTATTGAATGAAAAATATTTCAAGTTGTCTTGTCTTCTGAGTATCAATCCTTTGTGTATATAATATTTTTTGATTTCTGTTTCTCTTTTATAATGATATCTGATCTTGGCCTAATAGACTGCGAAGGCCCAAAGTTGTGTAAGTTTGCTATTGGGCTTCTGTTGAACGTGATTCAGCTCGTTCCTGGGTTTTAAATACCCATGAATGTAGTCTTATATATGTTATGCCCAAATCCAGGCACATGTGTAAATAAACAAATAAGGCCTGGATTCTGATGCTGCAAATAATGAACTAAGGAAAAAACCAAATTAGAAACACATAGTACATATTAGGATCAAACTATAAAAAATAAGTTGGGACGAGCCTCGCATTGAAAACAAAACAGCGGGGCCCCAAAATAAATAAGTAAGTTATATATGTTAGACTCTGAAAGGTTGTTAGATAATTTCACAACCTTTCCAAAATATTAAAAAGCCGATAGACAATTTAGGCACTATTTAAGACTATACTTTCCTTAATACGAGTGCACATTTGATGTGAATCAAATCATAAATCCCGGCGAAGCCGAAACGTGTTAAGGGTCACAGGTGTACTCGTTGCAGTGTGACTCGAAATACGTTTTCGCAACGTCGTAATTTGTAAAAAATATTAAAGTTGAAACACGTATATATTATTAAAAGGCATGTAATAAGTCATATAAAACCGAAAATGACAGTTGAGCGACCGTGCTAAAACCACGGAATCCGGGAGTGCCTAACACCTTCTCCCGGGTTAATATAATTCCTTATCCGGATTTCTTGTTGCGCAGACTGATAAAAACAGAGTCAATTTCCTCGGATTCGGGATTAACCGGTGACTTGGGACACCATTATCTTCCCAAGTGGCGACTCTGAAATTATAAATAAAATCCCGGACCGACTGTCCTTTATTTGGAAAAACACCTTCATCGTTGTTATTATATCCTTCCCGGGGTATTCATAACAACGATTGTATACCTTGTTCTCCTGATCGGGAATTAAACAAAAGGTAGTAAAAAAAGGGAGGTGTGACAGCTCAGGGTTTAAGAATTCGAGCTCGTTAGAATTACCGTTCTCGGTATTATTTGACTTTGATATATGCTTTGAACAAACTTGCTACGTGTTTTACTGCTTTGATATTATGTGGATTGTATATATAAATTATGCCGAAAACCCTTCTCTTCTTCACCTCTGGGGATGTGCTAACTGGTTGAGACTCCCCTTTCTATTAAGTTATACCCAAAATAAGAAATAGAGGCCGGATAAGTTACAAAGCCGAATGACCCCGCGGGTCACCGGTACGTAGCCTCCTCCTCGATCTGAGTTGTTCACTCGGGTACACGGTCTAGCACTTTATGAAACTATATGATATTGAACATAGGTCTATGACGATTATTTGCATCATAACTGACTTAGGGGACTCAACACAGGGGTTGGGTCCGTCTAGGACAGGTGACCCGGTAATTAAAGACCGAGCATATTATATGTTTCATTGTTAATTGTCTTTGATCATTATGCGGACCAGAAAAATTCCTGAGAAAATAGAAAAAAAGAATATTCTGAAAAGAAGAGAGAGAAATGTTAGCAAAAGTTGTTAGAAATTAGAAATAAAAATCTGAAAAATAGGAAAAAACATTGTTGTTGAAATAATTGGTCAAATAATCTGACCGAACTACGCAAGTTTGATTCTCTCCATTAGGTGGGATACGTAGGCAACCCTTGAACGGGTCCAACCACCCTTTTAGAAAATGACCAAAAAATATTTTAGTTTCAAATAATCGAGGTGATTGCTATTTTTGGAAATAGCCGAATATTCCGAAAGGACGCCGGAAGGCTGTTTTGGCAAAAATGGCCACTTCGAAAATCATGTCTTTTTCTTTTTCAAAATAAAAACCTGAGAAGGTTATAAAATTAAAATTGGTTTCGGAAAAACATTTTTCTTTTTCTAAATAAAATCGCCTTTAATAAAATATACATGATGAGCACGATACAGAATGAACCCTTCACTCTAATGAATAAAATTCCTTTGGAGCTAAGATTATGGTGGAATGACATGGGATAAGAAGGACAAGATTGGGTCAAATGTTATCTGAAGGACCTTACGGGATTAATGGACGTAATTCCCCGAGGCGATATAATTTGAGCACTTGTCACATGCTGGGATCCTGCACACAACGTCCTACATTTCTCCGATGTCGAACTCACACCTACTCTTGAGGAAGGTACTTACTATATAGGGAAAAATGAGGTCCCCCTAAAAGAGAAATACCCGGTGGCTCCGAGAGCAATAGCGGTGCCCAATTCCTCGACTCTTTTAAGATTGCTCGGAATGTCCACAACGAGGATTTGGATAATGGGTTTTGCTCCTTAAACTTCATCTACAATAGATATGGACATGTCGGGGGTTTCAATAACCCTACGAACAAACTCTATAGTAAGTCCAACCGAGCCAAATGGGAGGAACATCAACGATTCGCCTTTCTGGTGGCGTTTCTCGGGCTAATCATATTTCCAATAAAGGATGGGCATATTAATACAAGAGTCGCCGGGGTAGCCAGCACTTTGCTCGTACAAGATAATTGCCCTTTGGCCCTAATGATCATAGCCGATATCTACCGTGCCCTAACAATATGTAAAGCAGGGTGCAACTTCTTTGAGGAATGCAACCTGATTCTCCAAATTTGGTTGATAGAACATCTATGCCATCATCCATCATTCTCAAGTTGTGCGCCGTCAGAAAGAACGTGCCTTGAAGAATTCTATACGAGAACAAAAGAAGTTAAGCTTCCAGAGGGAGCTAAAGGTTGGATTTCATATTTACGATCGTTTACCGACATCCAAATCGATTGGGCATACAGGTGGTTGCCCCTCGATGAGGTGATATACATGCCAACGCAAGGGTCACATTTCTTGATCAGGGGCTTAAAAAGCATCCAGCCTTATGCACCGTACAAGGTCCTATGATATCTTGGAAGATATCAAGTTATACCAAAAGATGGGGACCTCAGTTTACAAGCAATAGAGATTAGCCCGAATGGGCAATTCCCGAAAGCAAAGATCCGACCGATTTGGAATGAGTGTCAAAGTTTGAAGGTAGATACTTGTGTGGAGAATAGATCTTAGGGAGAAGTATCGCCAGGGTACGCCGCATGGTATCGTCGGGGTATTGAGCATGACAGACCATCGAAAAGGCCTCACATTCAAGATTTGGCCGAGCAGTCTAAGGAATATGAAAATTGGGTGGCCAAAGAAAATGAGTATAGAGACAAGATCAGCTTGCTAGAGAAGCAGTTTCGAGATCTCCAATTCAAAAGCGGTTTACAGGCAGCATCTGATGAAAGGGAAAAGAAGCAGCTGAGAAAAGAGAATTAAATCTTAAAGGCTCAAGTTGCAAAAATGAAAATTACATCCAAGACCCCAGTTCGCTTAGCCCGAGATGAGAAATTAATTGAAAATCTTCGGCGCAAAGTGAATGATTACAGCTTCGATCTTGATAAAGCAGAAAAGGAGTTAGTCAGGGTTCGGAAGCAACTTGCCAGAGATGCCGAGGAAAGAGCTAGAATGGTTCAGCAATTTCAAGATAAACATGAAATTGAGGTAGCTCGATTGAGAAAGAAAGTCATTACAGCCACAGTCAAAAGTAGCAAGATAATCAAAGAGTTTGAAGAAGAAAGAGAACATTGTTACACGGCTATGGCTCGATTAAAATTTGAGTTACAACAACTACAGAAAGAGAACCAACAAACCTTAGACGCTCGTGCCAAACAGATCAGCAGGCTACGTCAAGAAAAAGGGGTCATTCGAGAAAGAATTGTCCATATTGCTCAGTACATCACCAGAAAAAGCCAACTGTGTGAAAATATGTCCCAGGCAACATTTGCATCAGCCGTAAAGTTCTTTGTAAAGCAAGTCATGTCTGACCTAGATATTCTCCAAAGTGGATTGGCATATAGGCCCGCGGCAAGACCAAACGACGTCTCGTGGGCATTAGGAGAATTAATATACTCATAGGGCATGCATTTTGTATTTGTATTCCTTTTTTCATTAGTAGCACAAACATAATTTTGTAAATCAATGTTTTTGAGTGTCAATGAAAAGTTCAAAAGAAGTTGTTGCTAATCTTTTTCTACTTTATACCAATTGTTTGGGCGATAGGCAAATATGTAGGAACGAAAAAGCAAATTGAAAATGAAAAACTGAAAATGAGTATAATAGAAAGAATTGAAAAAAAAGAGAAAGAAAAGAAAAAGAATGAAAAAAAAGAAAAAAAATGAATGAAAAAGAAAAAAAAAGAAGAAGAGATGAATGTTGAAATAAGTGATGGGATGATGCATAATGATCAGGGGAAAAAGTTGTGATTTTTAAATCTTACCCCTTTATGAACTAACTATTAACAAGTGTTGTTGTTGATGAGAATCAGATTTCAGCTAGCAACTGGCATTCTGGCAAATCATCATTACAACACACAATCAAAATCTATGACTAAGGCTGTGACACAGGAGATTGAACCAACTATCATGGACCCAGTACAGGAAGAAGAGGGTGTGGATGTTGCGGGAATGAAAGAGGAAATGTATAAGCTAAAGCAAAAAATGTTGGAAATGTACCAAGCCTGGTCCAGGGTCAACCTTTACCCATATATCCAGCCAATCTAGCATATGTCCCTCCCGCCAATCCTAATCCTGAACCACCTACCATGAACTAAACCTCCACGTACCCAAATTACCAACACTGCTATGCCACAACTTCACAGGCACCACCACCACTGTCCAAACAGATTCCACCTCAACCAGCACAGGTCGCCTCGGTGTATGTGGCACCACCACCTATTGCTCTGCATAAATCGTCAAGTAAACTAGTGTTCCATGTGCAAGATACACATTACTATCCGCCGGAGCCAACATTTAGGCAGCATGACTCCTATACCCCACTTATGGAGATGACTGAAGAAAAGCCCGTCAAGAACATGGAGCAGGAAGAAATGGCA
Organism: Nicotiana noctiflora; assembly: GCA_032618575.1. Lineage (NCBI taxonomy): Eukaryota > Viridiplantae > Streptophyta > Magnoliopsida > Solanales > Solanaceae > Nicotiana > Nicotiana noctiflora. The sequence goes on from JASVEL010000073.1 coordinate 33,606, forward strand.
CAGAAGATGAGAAGTTTAGAACAATATTTCCATAACATACAAGGGCTAGGAGGCCAAGTGAGCGTCGTATATAAAGATTTGTGTTTGTTTCCAAAAGTACAGCTCCCGGTTGGATTCAAGCTACCTAAGTTCGACATGTACGATGGACTCATGGATCCGGTAGCCCATCTCAGGGGTTATTGTAGCAAGATGTGTGGCGCAGGGGGAAGAGATGAACTATTGATGGCATATTTTAGCCAGGTTCTGAGCGGTTCTGCGTTGGAGTGGTATACACGTCAGGATCACACCAGATGGTTCATCTGGGATGATCTAGCTCAGTCATTTGCTAACCACTTCCAGTTCAACTTGGAGATAATTCCAGACAGGCTGTCGCTAACAAAGATGGAAACGAAGCCAGGAGAAAGTTTCCGGGAATACGACTTTAGATGAAGAGAAGAAGCGGCACGAGTAGATCCTCCGATGAAGGAGACAGAAATGGTGGATTGTTTTCTGCAGGCCTTAGAGCCTACTTACGATGGTCATCTAGTATCGGCTATTGGTAAAATTTTTAATGAAGTGGTGAAAATGGGGAGTTTCGTAGAAGAAGGATTGAAAACCAACAAAATCATGAGCTTTCGGCTATCAAAGCCACGAATCAGGTGATACAAATCGTAAATGGGGGATCTATCGGTAAAAAGAAGAAGGAAGAGGATGCAGTTGTTGAAAGTAGACCATGGTCTCGGGGCAAAATACATACCATCACTCACCTCGCCCATACCAATCATACCCACCAGCTCCTTACAACCCACCTCCACCATATTAGCCACCTACTACCCCACATTATTCCGTCCCACATGCTCAACATTATCCACCGCCTCCACATGTATGGTGAGCCCAAACTCCACAGAACGTCTACCACACACAAAACACCTACCCACCTTCGAGAACCTATAAGAATCCAAATAGACCAAACTTCTGTCCAGATCCGGAAGTGAGAAACATAGCCCAAACAAAGAAAACATTCACTCCACTGGGGGAGTCTTACACCAGTCTCTATCATCGTCTGAAATAGTTGGGGATTCTAAGCCCTATTGAGCCAAAACTTCCAAACCCACCACCCAGAAACATTGACAAGACAGTCAGATGTGAATATTGCTCCAGAGCACCGGGGCATGATACTGAAAAGTGTTGGCACTTGAAATCAGCTATACAGGAGCTCATTGACACTAGGAGGATCGAATTGTAGGCTCCAGAGACCTCTAATATTACTTAGAATCCATTACCAGCTCCTCATGAGACACACATGATAGAGCCAGAGCAAGGAGAAAGCAGTATGAAACCATCCCAATTGGCGATGATGATAAAAGCCAATAGCAAAGTGAAGAAAGAAGTTGAAGAAGAGAAAGCGACAGCCGAGTTACCAGTGAAAAAGCCACCAGTGGTTGAAACTATGAAAATTATGGTGCCAGGAGCTAAACCATTGTTGACGGTAAAAGGAGCATACGTGGAACCTGTAGTCATAAAATCGGTGGTGCAAATGCCAGTGGTAGATACTAAAGCCATATCTTGGAACTACAACAAAGTCACGGTACTGTACAGGGGAAAGGAGGTTACAGGAGAGGTCAATGAAACACAGGGCCTCACTCGTTCCGAGCGATGCTTTGCTCAGGAAGAGTTAAGAAAAGCGAAGGTGGTGAAGGAGAGTCATGTGAAGAAACCGGTTTCTGAAGAAGAAGCAGAAGAGTTTTTGAAGAAGATAAAAGCTCAAGACTATTCGGTAGTAGAATAGCTGAGAAAAACACCTGCACAAATTTCATTGCTTTCATTGTTAATACATTCAGAAGAGCACATGAAGGCATTATTGAAGATTATGAATGAAGCACATGTCCCTGAGAAAATCTCAATTTGCCATCTTGAAAAGATCACGAACAAAATTTTTGAGACGAACAAGATAACATTCTCGGATAAAGAATTTCCAATTGAAGGGACGGAGCACAACAAAGCACTTTATCTCACCGTCAAAAGTGAAGAATCAGTGCTTACTCGGGTCTTAATAGATATCGGGTCAAGTGCAAACATTTGTCCACTCTTAACTCTAGGAAAACTAAAGATTAATCCTGATAGAATCCGTCAAAACAGTGTGAGCGTATGGGGGTTTGATGGAGGAAGCAAAAATACTTTGGGAGACATTGTGCTGGAAGTCACCGTTGGACCGGTGGACTTTACCATGGAACTCCAGGTGTTGGATGTCATTGTTTCTTATAATCTATTACTGGGACGGCCATGGATCCATGCGGCCAAAGCCATACCATCTTCCCTGCACCAAATGGTAAAATTCGAATGGGAAAAGCAGGAAATTACAGTGCATGAAGATGAAGATGCTTGTAAAACCATAATGCCTTCTGAAGAAATCGAAGGGGACAAGGGCCCATAGGTGTATCAAGTGATGGATGTTGTGGTGGTTAACAAGATATCCGAAGGAAGGAGCATGCCAATTCATGCAGTGGCACCTACAGCAATAATGGTGGCTAAAGAAATGATCAGAAATGGGTTCGAACCGGGAAAAGGTTTGGGGATAGCCTTACAGGGAATAACACAACCTGTCCATCTATCGGGAAATAATGATACCTTTGGCTTGGGCTTTAAACCTATTTATACTAACATCCAAAGAGCCAAAAGAACGAAGAAGAAAAGTTGGACCCTCCCGAAACCAATTCCAAAATTATCTGACACCTTCACTAGGCCTGGTACACAAAGACATTTGACAACTGTTGTGTCGAGATATGCTGAAACAAGGCCAGATGCGGAGCTTCTCGCAAGGTTTGAAATGTTGTTCGGGGGTGTAAACATGTTGGAGATGGGTGAGGGGACTAGTAAGATGGATATCTAGTTTGTGGGACCCAGCGCTACACTTAATAATTGGGAAGCTACTCCTCTTCCGACCAGGAGGGAGTTGTGGTAGTTAGCTTTCAAAAAAATATTTCATCATTCCCAAAGCTGTTTTTATTTTGTAATCCCCACACCCAACTGAAATCAAATGTATCGGACCTCTGTTATCTTTTGAAAAAATATCAATGAAATGCAATTTCTTCTTCTTTCTTCATTTTCGCCTTACTTTTATTTTCCTTCTTTTTGTACAGTTCAATATTCGTTGATTCTGATGATATGTCATGCATGAAGGATTCCCAGCCCAGTCTTGACAATTGAGTAGTTATACAAGAGATTGAAAATGAAAGTGAAATAGAATATAAAGATGAGGAAACATTGGAGGAAATCTGTAAAGACTTGAATCAATATGAGGAAAAACCCAAACCAGACTTAAATGAGACAAAATCTATTAATCTGCGGAGTGAGGATAATGTCCGCGAAACAAAAATCAGTGTACACCTAGAAGCTTCCCTCAGAGAAGAACTAATAAAGTTATTAGATGAATATAAGGACATATTTGCCTGGTCTTATGATGACATGCCCGGACTAAACACCGATCTGGTGGTACACAAATTGCCCATTTATCCGGAATTCCAGCCTGTAAAACAGAAGTTGAGAAAGTTTAAAATGGACATCAGCGTGAAAATAAAAGAAGAGGTGAATAAGAAGTTTGAAGCGAAGGTCATACGAGTTACTAAGTACCCCACCTGGTTAGCAAATGTTGTGCTAGTTCCAAAGAAAGACGGAAAAATCAGAGTGTGTGTTGATTACAGAGACCTCAAGAAGGCTAGTCCAAAGGATGGTTTTCCATTGCCGAATATCCATATATTGATAAACAATTGCACCAAGCATGAAATTGGCTCTTTTGTAAATGGTTATGCGGGTTATCATCAAATCCCAATGGACGAAGAAGGCATAGAGAAAAAAGCTTTTATCACGCCTTGGGGAACATACTGCTATAGAGTGATGTCGTTTGGGCTGAAGAATGCCGGAGCTACTTATATAAGGGCAATGACCACAATGTTTCATGATATGATGCATCGAGAAATTGAAGTGTATGTGGACAATGTCATCATAAAGTCCAAAAAGCAACACGATCATGTCAAAGACTTGAGAAAGTTCTTTCAAAGTCTCCGAAGATATAATCTTAAGCTCAATCCAGCAAAATATGCTTTTGGAGTACCTTCAGGGAAGCAATTGGGATTTATTGTAAGCCGGCGAGGTATTGAACAAGATCCGTCAAAGATAAAAGCAATCCAGAGTTTGCCTCCGCCGAAGAACGAGAAGGAAGTAATGAGTTTACTAGGCAGGCTGAACTATATTAGCCGGTTTATTGCTCGACTGACATCAACATGTGAGCCTATTTTCAAATTGTTAAAGAAAGATGCAGCAGTGAAGTGGACCGATGAATGTCAAGAAGCCTTCGATAAGATTAAGGAATATTTGGCAAAACCTCCAGTGTTAGTTCCTCCAGAGCCGAGAAGACCTTTGATCTTATATTTGATAGTGCTAGATAATTCCTTTTGTTGTGTACTGGGGCAGCACAATGAGACTGGCAAGAAAGAGCAAGCTATATATTACCTTTGTAAGAAGTTCACATCTTACGAGGTAAAATATACTCAGTTAGAGAGAACATGCTGTCCATTAACTTGGGTTACTCAGAAATTGAAGCATTATTTGTCAGCTTAAACTACATATCTGATATCACGGTTAGATCCTTTGAAGTATATATTCCAGAGGCCCATGCCAATAGGGAGACTTGCTAAATGGCAGATTCTGCTCACAGACTTTGACATCATTTATGTAACACGTACGGTAATGAAGGCTCCAGCAGTTGCACATCATCTAGTAGAGAATCTAGTGGATGATGAATATGAGCCGTTAAAGACATATTTTCTCAATGAGGAGGCAATGAACGTTGAAGAAATAGAACAAAGTGACAAGCCAGGTTGGAAAATGTACTTCGACGGAGCCGTCAACAGTAAAGGAGATGGAATTGGAGCAGTACGTATTTCAGAAACGGGTCAACATTATCACGTTACGGCTTAGCTTCGATTTTTCTGCACCAACAATATGACCGAATATGAAGCGTGTATATTTGGATTGAGGATGGCAATAGATATAGGTGTTCATGAGATTTTGGTCATGGGTGACTCGGATCTTTTGATATATCAAATTCAGGGAGAATGGGAGACATGAGATTTGAAATTGATACCTTATCGGCATTGTCTACATGAATTATCCCAGAGATTAAAATCTATTGAATTCAAGCACATCCCAAGAATGCACAATGAAGTAGCAGATGCTTTGGCCTCATTATCCTCCATGTTACATCATCCGGATAAAGCCTATATAGATCCACTTCAGATACAGGTGTATGATCAAAATGCTTACTGTTTTGCTGTGGAAGGAGAGCTAGATGGAGAACCGTGGTATCACGATATCAAAGAATACTTGAAGACAAGAAAGTACCCAGAACAAGCCACTGGAGATTAGAAGAGGGCTGTAAGACGCTTAGCAAATGAATTTTTCCTCAGTGGAGGGTTGTATATAAAAGAACACCAGACTTGGGTTTGCTAAGATGTGTGGATGCGCAACAAGCTGGCATGATTATGACTGAGGTACATGCTGGAGCTTGTGGACCTCATATGAGCAGGTATATTTTAGCAAAGAAGATATTGAGAGCGGGATATTATTGGCTTACCATGGAACGGGACTGCATCAGGTATGTGAAGAAATGCGACCAATGTCAAGTACATGGAGATTTAATTCATTCCCCACCTTATGAATTACATACGATGTCTGCATCTTGGCCGTTTGTTGCCTGGGGCATGGATGTCATCGGACCAATAGAGCCTGCAGCTTCTAATGGACATAGATTTATCTTGGTCGCGATTGACTATTTTACTAAATGGGTGGAGGCAAAGACATTCAAGGCGGTGATGAAGAAAGTCGTGGTGGATTTCATGCATGAAAATATTATATGCCGATTCGGAATTGCTAAAGTAATTATCACAGACAATGGGGAAAATTTGAACAGTCACCTCATGGCGGAAGCATGTCAGAGATTTAAAATCCTGCATCGTAACTCTACACCTTACAGACCAAAGGCAAATTGGGCAGTAGAAGCTGCAAACAAGAATATAAAAAAGATTCTCAGAAAAATGATGGAAGAGTCTAGACAATGGCATAAGAAGTTACCTTTCGCTCTTATGGGTTATCGCACAACCGCACGTACTTCAATTGGTGCCACACCCTATACATTGGTGTATGGAACGAAGGCTGTTATACCCGCAGAAATTGAGATACCATTGCTTTGAATCATAGCTGAAGTTGAGATCGATGATGATGAATGGGTAAAAGCCCAGTTAGAACAATTGAATCTGATTGACGAGAAGAGGTTAGCAGCGGTTTGCCATGGGCAATTATATCAACGGAGAATGGCCAGAGCATATAATAAGAAAGTGAGTCCTCGGATGTTTGAAGTAGGACAATTGGTGTTAAGGCGTATCTTACCGCATTGGGCCGAAGCGAAAGGCAAATTTGCACCAAACTGGCAAGTACCATTCATGGTATCACGGGTGTTGTCCAATGGAGCCCTATATCTGACAGATGTTGAAGGGAAATGCGTAGAGACTGCTATCAATTCAGATGCAGTCAAAAGATATTATGTATGATTCTTTTCATTTGTATAATTGTATTCGTTGTGATTTTGGAATTGAAATGATGAAGGCATTTTATTCTCTATCCAAACACATTATCCATTGACATCCCCCTTGAGCCTTGTTCGATCTATTATTTCATATTCCTCTCTTAGAATTTCTTATGATACAAAAAGAAAAGTAGAAAATGAAAAACGAGAATGAAAAAAAGGAGCAAAATGCAAGCAAAAGAAAAAGACAAAGAAAATCGGGAAAAAGTCAAACGAAACCTTGAATTAATGGCGTAGTTTGAACTACGTCTGACTTGATCCCAAAAGGGTACGTAGGCAGCCTCATTGAGGTTCAGTCACAATAAAACAAAATCCAAAAATCCCCCACATATTGAAACTGGGGCAGAAGTTATATTTTATAATTCCGAGAGTTGTAAATATTTTTAAACCCTCGTAAATTTTGAGCTTTTATATCCTTCTTTATTAACCCATCCAAACGCCACATTACGGTCCAAAGAAAGACCTTCTAATCAATTTCAAGAGAATAACAATACAATGAGAATAAAGGAAGAATGGGGCATGGACAACACCGGTGGTTCAGAAAAACAAAAAGACAAAAGAAAAAAAATATAAAAATGAGAGAGTCTCATCGGTGAAAACCTTAACCGGCACTGCGAAGCAATGGTGAGTATGTGAGAAATAAAATGAGAGAGTCTTATCAGTGAAAACCTTTACCGGTACTGTAAGGCAATGGTAAGTTTTTAGAGAAATAAGAGAGTCTTATTGGTGAAAACCTTTAATGGCACCATAACACGATTGTGAGGACTATTTTTGAAAAAGGAAAAACAACAAAAATAAGATCATTTTGTGCTGAAAGAGAGTTGGAGTTGAAATAATGGCAATTCGATTGAACAGACTGGGTCGGATTTTAAATACATGGCACGGTCAAAGAAATCAGCCAACATACCCAAATAAGTTCTGTCACTTCTCCAAATCACCCTTACCCTTTTTGAAATTCATTTGTTTCTACATTTCATTGATTTTAAAAAAAATCAATTTATCCATTGAAAGCTAACTACCAACTTCTCATAATAAAAGTTGAAATAACGCTGGATCGAAAAAGAAAAGAAAAAGAGAAGGGAAAGAGGAAATAAAGAAAGATGGCAATCAGAGCCGAAGAAAAGAAAGAAAATAAAAAAAGAGAAGAAAGGAGAAAAACAAGGAAAATGCAAAAAGTGTTTGCAAAAGAAGTCAACCAAAAGGTCGTTTAGCAGAAGAAAAAGAAAAAAGAGGAAGACAATAAAGGCAGAAGCAACAAATTCTAGTTGCCAGCAGTTTCAACTAATAAGATTGTTTTTTATTTAGACAGGAACAAATTGTCAGTAATCACTTTAAAGTGAATGTGACCAATGTGAAAAGAAAGAAAACATGAAAAAAGAAAGTTCAGCAATAAATGGAGGAATCCATAGAGGAGGAATCATTCAATCAAATAAAAAATTCAAAAACAACAGGAAGGTATCATCTTTTAAAATTTACACCCCAGTCATCAAACTACGGGAATATTTTTCTGCATTCGCATTTCATGCATCAGGCGCCCACCTGGATAACAAGGGAATATTTTTCTTCATTCGCATTTCATGCATCAGGCGCCCACCTGGATAACAAGGGAATATTTTTCTGCATTCGAATTTCATGCATCAGGCGCCCACCTGGATAACAAGGGAATATTTTTCTACGTTCGAATTTCATGCATCAGGCGCCCACCTAGATAACAAGGGAATATTTTTCTGCATTCACATTTCATGCATCAGGCGCCCGCCTGGATAACAATGGAATACTTTTCTGCATTCGCATTTCATGCATCAGGTGCCCACCTATATAACAAGGGAATACATTTCTGTAATTTTTAAATTTGTGCAAAAGTTTGATTTGTGTTAGCTAACATGAGTAACACCGTAACATGAGAAAAGCCCACACTGGGGCGGAAGAAACATTTTTGTTGTTTTTTCTTAAGCATGTGTCAATTGGAAGGCAATGAGTATTATTAAAAATCACAAAAAAGAAAGGAAGCAAGAAAAGAAAAATCAACAAAAAAGAAGGATAGTAGCACAGAAAATCAAGGAAAAAGAGACAAAAAAGAACAAGAAGACAAGAAGTAGATAGGAACAATTGTAATTCGTAGCATTATAGCTTAGAATAGCTTCTTCATTTTACACTTTTCACCCCTGGTGTAATAAGGAATAGGTCAGTAGTCATAACAGTATCAGTGCAACAGCAAAGTCTTTGTAGTTTTAAACTACCAGACCTTCCCGAACTCCACTGACCTGATTCCTGTTTAGCCCAGGATATGTAGGCAACCTCTGAGGCAGGGTGCGGTCAAAAGGTTTTCACAATGCATCTCACGGAATATGCCAGTGGGCGAAAATCTCTCATTACTGCTCACTTGTATTTGCATTGAAACTCTTTGTGTTTCCGAGCAAAGAGGGACAGCTGTGAGCACGTGATTTTTGCCCTAAGCAAATAAACTCCAAAATTAAAATAAATAATATTTTTGTGTGCAATTATATGTTTTGATTGAAATAAGATGCATTAGTGTGTGCAAACAATTAGAAATTATAGTTAGAAAATTTAAAAAAAAAATATAGGTTGAGTACAAGTATTACAATTAAAGGAATTAAAAAGAAAAATTAACAAAAATGCAATAATACCAGAAATTAGAGAAAAATAGCAAACAATATCAAAAAAATATCAGAAAAATTAGAAAAAATAGGAAATTGAACAAATGAAAAGAATATAAAAATAGAAAATGAAATACAAAAAGAAAATACCAAGAAATAATTAAAATATAAAGAAAATAAAAAAAAGTACAGAATTAGGCCAAACACTAGCCCAAGTACAATTGACCCAAATAAAAATAAAAGACCGGTCCAGTCTTTATACAAGAAAAAATCTCAGCCGTTCATCTCTTTAAATCCAACGGCTGAGGCTTTATCCGGAAATAATTAATTAATTAGGATTTTTGATCAAATTTGAGCCGTCCGTGTCTTGTGATCTCACGGATAAGAGTTAGCCTTGGTTTTTAACCAAACTTTGCCGTTTTAAGGAAAACAATCCTGATCGTTGATCTCAATTGATCCAACGGCCAGGAACCCATCAAGAGTGACAGGTATAAAAGCCTGGTCTCTATTCAGAGACCGGCCATTCCTTATACACTAACCCTAGCTGCCCTTCTCTCTACCCCCTCATCGTCCCCTTCTCGAAGCTTTGCCGGACATAGAGACTGGCCCATTTCCATGGCCGTCTCTGGCCACTTCTTATCCCCAAAATTTTCTTTCCCTACTTCTCCACCACAAACCACCATGAAAATCCCAAGAAACCACGAAAACCCTAGCTTCTTGAAATTCCGGTCATCGGAGTTCTTCTCCGGTGACCAAAATCTATGAGAACGGCTCCCAAATTAACACTATCTAACCCTCATCCCCTGATCTATCACCCCTCACAAACCGTTTCCCTCGAATATGACTTTATTTGTTCGAATCCTCAAAAACAGGTCGCCGGAACCCTAACTCCGGTCGACCCAAAACCAAACCCCAAAACACAATCCCTCCCTTCTAACACCCTGAACCCGTCTCTACTAATAAAGATCAATAAAAGGACTTCAACTTGAAGTCTGAGAACAAAACTGGAAAAAAAAAAAGAAAAGAAGAAAAGGAAAAAGAACAAGAAAAAGAAAAAGATAAAAGGGAAATAGCACAGGAGACAGATCATACAAAGCTAAGTTCCACTTCCTTTATTTCTCTGTTTTTATGATTTTGTGTTCTTTCTTGTTATCTTCTGTTTACATGATTCATCTTCTTCTTTTTTCTGTTTTAGCATGCTTAGATTAGTTTCATTCCTTGAAATAATCTTTTTAGTCGTTTAGCTAATTGCATGTTTAGATTAGTTTCATTCCTTGAAATAATCTCTGTTTTAGTTATGTTTCTCTCTTAATAGCATGTCACTTTGAGTCTCTTTGATAATTCTGCTTATTATACTTAATCAAATATACCCGAGTATGTCAAGGTTTTTATGAGTATTTGACATGAGAAAGTTCTGATTATGCCTTCTTTTCGTTTAATTGACATACTCTGTTTGAAATCTGAATTATAAGTCTGTTTGATCGAAAATCAACAATATTCAATTTCCCCTTTGAGTTTTGGTTAAATAGCAAGTGATTCTGATTTTATAGCTATGTATGCAATTTAATGTGAAAAGGCTATATCTGCAATAACTTTGTGTTATTTGACTGTTATTAAGCCTAATGTGCTTAGGGATATTGGTTATAGCTGTAATAGATTTGTAATTATATAAGTGGCTAAGTCTGAAATCATGTTAAGTAGTTAAATAGGCTAAAATTAAAATAACAAAAAAATGGTCATAATTGAAATAAGTAATAAGAGTGGTCAGTTTTGTAACTGACCAGCTCTGTAGTTCTTTAGGTTTAAATTCAATGGCTAAGTTCTAAAATTGGCTAATTTTGTAATAATCATGCTTAAGCTTGAAACTGGCTAAGCTCTACAAGCCTTAACTAATTCTAAGTGGCCAGTCATAAGTAATTGACTAAGTTTGCAAAACTAAGTCCAAACATTGGACTGGCAAAACCTTAAATAGTATAGACTTAAGTAAATAAGCAGGCTAGTCCTGCAAATTAATTCTAATAACAGAAAAAGAAAGAAAAGAGGCTAAAATTGAAATAAGTTTGAAGTTTAAATCTGGCCAAGTCTTAAATGACTTACTAATATTGTGCAGAACTTAAATAAGAGCTGAAAACAACATACCTAGACCTGGACAGGGTCGGGTAAATAGTAATTGCCATTAAGGGTGAAGAGGAATAGAAAAAAGCCTAATTGTAGATTTAATAGAGTCTATGAGGACTTTTAAGACATGTAGGCCTATGATTTCTACAATATTGCATAAAAAGAAGGGTATAATAGACCCAAATAAAAGGCAACTTAGTAAATAACCTTAGCAAGTGGGGGGTACACTAGTAAAACACCCCAAAAGAATCAATTAGAACCTTCCAGCACATGCTGGAAGGCAAATTCAAATCTGAAAATGGTAGTTAAGTGTAACAATTGAAAGAATTCATGGGAGGAAACTAGAAATAACTTTTCAACTTTCCCCCCAAAATTTTCACCAACGTCACCAATAAATAGACACCATTTGAGCCTGATTAAGGGCTGGATTTTTGAAATAGAAATTCAGAGATATACATATAGATACATAGAGTAAATTCTGCTTGGGTTTTAGTCTAAGCTTATTCCTGAAGCTGTAGGAAATCTTCTACTGGTTTTACTGGTTTTCTACTGCTTGGTGTTGGGTATTTGCTTTGTTGTTCTCTGGGATTCGATTTGATTGCTAAAACTCACTTGTATTGCTGTGAATTCAATCTCCTATTGTTGTTGCATCGTCTGCCGTAGTCTAACTACTATTTCCTGCCTATTCTCCCTTAGACCGATTGGTTTTCTGTTGCTGAATCATTTTCACAGTCTCTATTCGAGCAATGTAACTGAAGTTGATTTAATGGAATGAGAAGCCTGATTCGAATTTAAAAGCTTTTCTGCTATTTGTTTTCCTTATATTTAGTGTATAAGTAGTTGAATTTGTAATTTGATAGGAAATGATTGTATAATTAGATCTTATGAGGCACAAACTGGTGCTGGAAAACAATGTAATAGAGTAATATGTAGATTAGAGTAGTAGTAGTAATCATAATCACGTAGCTAATAAAATAGGTTAATAACTAAATCCGGTACAAACGTAAACATGCAAACGAATAGCTAATTAACAATACTAGTATGCAGAAGTTAGCTTAATCGGAATTAATTAGATTAATATGAATAGTATTAGTAGTAGATGAAACAATTGTGGTTAACATAAAGTCGCATCTCGTATGTTAACATAGTTTTATATTGAATCCTTCAATTAGTTCTTCACTTTTGTAAAGTAATTAGGAAAAGCATGTTATCAATAATATAGATTAGCTTTAGATATTACATAACTGGAATTCAGTAGCTTAAATAGCTGTCAAACGTAAAAGCAAAAACAGCCTGCTAATTAGATTTAATTTGCATTGAACATTTAAAGTTAGAGTTTATTAGTGTACTTCTGTACTTCATTTTCTTCTTATTGAATGAAAAATATTTCAAGTTGTCTTGTCTTCTGAGTATCAATCCTTTGTGTATATAATGTTTTCTGATTTCTATTTCTCTTTTGTAATGATATCTGATATGGGCCTAATAGGCTACGAAGGCCCAGAGTTTTGTAAGTCTGCTATTGGGCTTTTGTTGAACGTGATTCAGTGCGTTCCAGGGTTTTCAATACCCAGGAATGTAGTCTGATATATGTTAAGCCCAAATCCAGGCCCACGTGTAAATAAAAAAATAAGGCATGGATTCTGATGCTAGAAATAATGAACTAAGGAAAAAACCAAAATAGAAACACATAGTACATATTAGGATCAAACTATAAAAAATAAGTTGGGACGAGCCTCGCATTGAAAACGAAACAGCGGGGCCCCCAAATAAATAAGTAAGTTATATATGTTAGACTCGGGAAAGTTGTTAGATAATTTCACAACCTTTCCAAAATATTCAAAAGCCAGTAGACGATTTAGGAACAATTTAAGAATATACTTTCCTTAATACGAGTGCACATTTGATGTGACTCAAATCATAAATCCCGGCGAAGCCGAAACATGTTAAGGGTCACAGGTGTACTGGTTGCGGTGTGACTCAAAATATGTTTTCACAACGTAGTAATTCGTAAAAAGTATTAAAGTTGAAACACGTATATATTATTAAAAGGCATGTAATAAGTCATATAAAATCAAAAATGACAGTTGAGCGACCGTGCTCAAACTACAGAATCCGGGAGTGCCTAACACTTTCTCCCGGGTTAACAGAATTCCTTATCCGGATTTCTCGTTGCGCAGACTGATAAAAACAGAGTTAATTTCCTCGGATTCGGGATTAACCGGTGACGTGGGACACCATTATCTTCCCAAGTGGTGACTCGGAAATTATAAATAAAATCCCGGACCGATTGTCCTTTATTTGGAAAAACTCCTTCCTCATTGTTATTACATCCTTCCAGGGGTATTCATAACATTGATGGTATACCTTGTTCTCCTGATCGGGAATTAAACAAAATGTAGTAAAAAAAGGGAGGTGTGACCGCTAGTCCCTCCGCTTATTGAGGTCGTGCCTCGTACGAGCTTGATGAGCGAATTTCATCGACTTTGGTCTAAAAGACTTGGATAAGGGATGGATGGTTGTCGCTTTAGTCGAGATCGCATTTTCTATGGCGACGACCCGAATTTTAATTTTTGGACATCACGTTTCCATTTAATCAAGTCATCGTGTGATCAAGGTAGGGTACCTCCTCATCATGAAGGCGTATGATGTAGTTAGCGCAATTCAGGTGAGATTGAACTCAGTTACGTTCTGGTCCTTATGTTCACTTAGATACACTGCTACCATCGGTGACGGGGGCATATGTATTATGGCTGAATACATTTCCTGCAGTATTTTAGAGTTTTGAGGATGCATGGTACATTTCCCTCATATCGGCAGGGCGCTCCAATCGTTCCGGCTGGCGAGGTATCAACAGAAAGCCGAGTGGGCACTTCGTGGTGCTTGTCATGATGGCGCCCGTATCGGTATAATCGAATTGTTTAACAGTTGTTATGCAGTTAATATTATATTTCCCAAAAGTTATTTATGTTGCCTATAAATGTGGGTTGAGGCATCCGTTTCTCATTTCTTATCTATTTATATGAAAATAAGTCTGAGGAAGCTTTCTTATTCTGCTAGTTCACTTTTACCTTTCTCTTCTTGATTGTGATAACTCTTATTTTTTCCACCGAATTCTATTCTTTTCTTTTCAACAAATTAAGCAATGGGAGGTAGTCCTTCATGCAACGTTCTTCCGATAAACTTTCTGGTTAATCTTCCAGCGATTGAATGGCTACCTCCGTCAATGGAAGGTGCTGAGCAGGCGGAGACCAAAGGGATTCCGTTAGTTGACGAGGTACTTCCCCAGCCCTGGGTTCGACAGTCGATTTTACCGCCGATGGTGGGGAGGACCCTGCGGATGAAGCCCCCCGGATGGAGGAGATTGGAATGGATCGATTATGGGAGCAGAGGGTCATTCCGACCCGCACCAACATTGTCCATGCCAGAAACGAGGAGAGGGTTCACACCGATTGCAGGGGATACTGCATTTTTTATGCATATCCCTTCAAGTTGGGGTTTAGGATTCCACTTCCTATGCTAGTGGTGGACTTCTATCGCCATTACAAGGTGTTCTCGGGCTAGATCACCCCCTCTCTCTACAAATTACTGGCGATGTTCCTGAAGTACAGGGAATTGGCCGGTAGGGTGGTTACATTGCAGCACGTGCTCACCTTTTATGCCCCATAACGGGTCCGGGGCACCATGCTTCAGGCGTGCTCTCGTGGATCAAGGAGGATGACTGCGGCATTGGATGATGAGGTCGAACCCCTCCCTTTCGAGCACTTCTTTTACAGCAGGACTGAGCATTTGGTAGCGACCCCTTCAGGGTTCCCGGAGGCTTGGAACCATGCACGTGATTTACTTTACTGTGATAATTAATTTCCTTCCTTTTTCCCTTCTCCTTTTTTATAAGTATCGCGTTTGTGAATGTTAACTCGTTGTCTCTTTTTCTAGCCAAGAGGTCACCACCGACCCTGTTAGCAGGTATATGTGGGTGGCTTGAAGCCGTGCTTCCTCATACTGAAGGAATTCGCACGTGGGCGTCTTTATGGGAGAGACATGGTCGTAGGCCTACTGCATGTGAGAAATCTACTCGTTCCTTTGTTTGGATTGTGATTCAGTTTTGTTTATCAACTTTGTTTCTCTGTGATAGGGAGGGTGAGCTATGGCAGGGCTCCTCAGCTGGCTTTCCAGTGGCCGGGTGCGATTGCTCGGCTCCATGCAACATTGGTGCCCCACCATGTATCTAGGCTGGCATCAGTCGAATCTTCGGCGGCTCCTTCCCCTCTACGACCCACATTTTAGAATGAGGGGCCATTGGGGACCGTGCTTCCTAGGGATGAATCATCCTCGAGCGAGGAGGAGGAAAGGTCGTTGATTAGGCGTATGACTGTGTTGACTCCGACTCCTCCCGTACTAATCATGCCAACTTCCCATGTGGTGATTAATATAGACTCCCCTCTGCCGGACACGTAGGAGGGTACGGCTTCAGCGCCTACCCTTGAGGGTGAAAAAATGGTGGAGGTCACCCCAGCTTGCTTGGGCTGCAAAGATACTGCCGCTTCAGCGGCTCAGTTGGCAACCCCCACAATTGCGACGGGAGGAAGCCCCTCAGTGATTGCTGAAGTGGTGGACCAAGCTTCCCATTGACGGTTGCAGCAGGAGGAGGAGGAGAGGCATTCGGAGAAGGGTCAGGATCTGAATAGGAATTGGACCCTGAGGATGACCTCATGTTCCGAGATGGCTTTACAAATGCGATCGTTCACATGGATGGGAGGCCACGCATTATTGAGGTTCCTACAGATTCAAATTTGCTGCTCCAAGGCTCGAGTTTGGTTTCGCAGTTCGGGTTGCTGTGCTCAGAGACAGAGAATGAGTCGCTAAAGGACATCACATACATCGGGTTGATGAACCAGGTGGCCGTGATGGGCTTGATGGTACGTATTCGTATATTGGTTTGTCCATTCTTTGCCTTGTTTTATTTTCCCCTTTAACTGTTGTCTTTGTTTGGTAGTCCTACTTGCTGGAAGTGGAGAGCATCTGCCTAGCTGACATTTGTTCGGCGGTATTTTATTTTTATAGGTGTTGGAGAAGTACCACCGCTATCGGAATAGGTGAAGGGAGATGCGTGTGCGCTTGAAGAACAATTTCCATATCCGGGTCCTGGTTGCGGAATTGGTGAGGTGGGAGCTTCAGGCACAACAAATACTTGGTCGGATGAGCGCCCTTGAAGAGCATCTCACTTAGAAGGACGAGGAGCTCGAGTCCTGCATGAGGGCCACAATCGAGTGCAAGCATTAGTGCCTGGCCAAGGTAACAGAGGCTACATCAGTGTGGAGTGAGAAGGTAGCCGCACTAGAGGGTGAGATTGTGGCCTTGAATCACCAGCTGGACGATGCCCTTACAAAGACTGAGGCATTACAGGGGGCTGTCTGTGCCTGCAAGTCCAAGTTGTCCCTGGTAAGGGCTGTTGCTGCCTTAAGGGAGGCGAGCCTCGAGGGGAGGATAAGTACCCTTGAGTGGGATGCTCAGATTGCGGCGAAGCAGGTTACGACCCTGGAGGAAGAGAATCGGCATCTTCGGGAACAGGTCACTTCCTTTGGCCATGCTCGTGAGCTATGGATTTACGTTGAGCCCCAACGGGATGAATACGAAAATCTGTAGGAAGCCGACATCGTGACCGAAGCTACTTCCGTGGGGGCGTGCCAAAAGGCTTGGGAGGCCCGTATGGACTGTGGTTTTGATGCGGCAATTCCCGGGGCTAATGATGGCGCAGATGGGAGCGTGAATGGTGCCGAGTAGAAAGAAATGTTCTTTCTTTTTCTTTTTGCCGTTTGGCATTTGTTGTTTTTTTTATTTTTTCTCTCTTTTTATTATTGACCGGCTTTGGACGGGTGTAAGAGGGGATGACCCGCACTTATTTCTATGAATAAAATAAATCTTCCTTCCGTTAATTGCCTTGTATCTATTTTGCACCTCCCCTTTTTTGGGTTTTTCTTTGCATGTGTTTGAAGGGGTGATTTGCCTTTTAGTTTGACTTTGGTAGGCATGTCAGTTTTCGATTGTTTGTGACTTTTCCTTTTAGACTCGGGGTGATCGAGTCGGAACCGTGGCTTGGCGGTGGTGGCGCTTAGCCTTAGTCCCAGTTCGAGCGTGATCGGGCTTCTGGCCGTGATGATAAAAATGCAGCCTTGTAGTTTGGCGGAGGCCGAACTTTACGTGTGTCTTATTTTAGTTCGAGTTGGGCATACTTACTTGGATGGTGAGGGTTCTTAACCCGTGCCTTGATTCATTAGAGATTATGTTCTGCTGAGCTTTGCAGTGAAGGAGCTTCGTCCGAGTCCTGGTTCAGCCATGGTTAGAACTCATTAAATTTGAAGGCGAAAGCATATGAACTTATCAATCGAGCGAGGTCGACTTGTTGAATTTTATGGTAAAGGTGCATAGCCTGAGCCCTAGTTCAGATATTGTTGGATTTTGCCAATTTGGAAGATGAAGGCGCATTGCCTGAGTCTTGGTTTGACCATAGTCAAACCTATTGGTGAAAAGGCGCATAGTCTAAGTCTTGGTTAAACCATGGTTGAATTTATTGGCGAAGGCGCATAGCCTGAGTCTTTGTTCGACCGTAGTTGAACTTATTGGCGAATGCGCATAGCCTGAGTCCCAGTTCAACTATTGTTAAACTTTGTCAAATTTGAAGGCGAAGGCGCATAGCCTGAGTCTTAGTTCAACCGTAGTAAAATTTATTGGCGAAGGCGTATGGCCTGAGTCTAGTTCAACTATTGTTGAACTTTATTGATTTTTGGAGGTGAAGGCGCACAGCCTGAGCCTTGGTTCGATCATAGTTGAAATTATTAGCGAAGGTGCATAGCCTGAGTCGTAGTTCAACTGTTGTTGAACTTTGTTAATTTTGATGGCGAAGGCGCACAACCTGAGTTCCAGTTTACCCATTGTTGAACTTTGTCTATTTTGAAGGTCAAGGCGCATTAAACCGTTGTTGAACTTTGCTAATTTTGAAGGAGAAGGCACATAGCCTGAGTCTCAGTTCAAGCATAGTTAAATTTGTTAGCGAAGGCGCATAGCCTGAGTCCTAGTTCAACTGTTGTTGAACTTTATCAGTTTTTGGAGGCAAAAGCGCATAGCTTGAGTCCCAGTTCAGCCATTGTTGAACTTTGTCAATTTTGAAGGCGAAGGCGCATAGCCTGAGTCTTAGTTCAACCGTTGTTGAACTTTGTTAATTTTGAAGGCGAAGGCACATAGCCTGAGTCTTAGTTCAACCGTAGCTGTATTTGTTGGTGAAGGTGCATGGCCTAAGTACCAGATCAATTGTTGTTGAGTTTTATTGATTTTGGGAGGCGAAGGTGCATAGCCTGAGTCTTAGTTCAACAGTAGTTGAATTTATTGGCGAAGGTGCATGCCCTATGTCTTAGTTCAACCATAGTTGAATTTGTTGGCGAAGGCGCATGGCCTGAGTCCTAGTTCTCCCATTGTTAAACTTTGTCACTTTTGAAGGCAAAGGCGCATAGCCTGAGTCTTCGTTCAACCGTAGTTGAATTTATTGGCGAAGGCGAATAGGCTGTGTCCCGGCGTTGGGGGTATTGAGTGGTGAATCTAGGTTTTGGTTCAATACTTTGAGCAGTTTATGCGTTGCCTTCCCAATCGGGGCATATGGGTTTTTTTAAGGTGGCTCTCGGCTTGGGATATCTCTACACCAATTTTCGGCCGGGGCCCGTATCGGGGGTGTGAGAGATGCATCATAGGGGTCCTCCCTTAGGGGGCTTCTTCTTATTGTTTGCACTATCGGAAATCGGAGAGAGAGAGGACTTGCTCGAGCTAGGTTGTTTTTTCTTTTCCGTCGTTCCTTTTCTTTTGATTCCATGAAAAACTACGCGATCTTGCTAGGAAATCCACACAGATGACGCCAAATTGTTTGACTCAAAAGTTATTACACACTTTGTGAATACGAAACAACGTATATAAATTACGGGCCAATCATAGCAAGTCGTAATAATAATAAATGCCCCCATAAGGGCGAGAAATATTGGTGGTTTTTATTGATTATATTGGTTTGGTCTGCCTTTCCAAGATAAGGTTTAGAGCCTTACAATTATGTTGTATCCCTCAATAAGATGGATATTTCTTGCTCGTTATCTCTCTCTTTCTCTTTTTGCATGGAGAATAGTGATAAAGAAGAAGCCCCCTTTTCTGGGGTTTCCTCTCTTGGTATTTATAGTTGTGAGCTGAATGAGCTGGCAATCGGTTGTCATGACCATACTAAGGTTTCGTCTTCAGGATAGCGGATGGGCCATAGCTGTGACGACCCAAAGGGCCATCATCTGTTTCCCTCACCGATCCCGTGCTTCCGAGGCTTGAAAACCTCATTTTATATTGCCTCAATTTATCTGTGCAGTGCAGGCACGTAGCCGGAAAAATTTTTGTGCTAGAATATGCGAATTATATGAAAAATTTGAAGAATTCTAATATTAATATTGATATAGTTAACTTTTGGTCAACATTTTCGGTAAACGGACCCGGACCTGAGTTCAGACGGCCCGTAGAAAAATATGGGACTCAGGCATGTGCCCAGAGTCGAATTTTAAGGCCTAGAGCCCGAGACATGAATTTTTTTGTTAAATTATTTTTCTAAAATTATTAAGGAAAGTGAAGATAAAAATTGATTGAAAGGCTATGGTGTCGGGCTCATATTTTGGTTCCGGACGCCCAGTATAAGCCTTATATATTGTTTAAGCGCTTCCTACAAAGTTTGATGGAAATCGAACATCGTTTGACGTGTTTTGAACTATGAGTTCCAAGTTTGAAAGTTTACAAATTTAGAAGAAGAAATCAAGAATTTGAGGCTTGATCCTATGAAAGCGATGTTATATTAGCGAGCTGATCGCTCGAGAAAGTTTGTGTGATATATTTAAGTCAATGGGTATAATTGGTTTGGAGCCCCGAGAGATCGGGTGAGTTTCGAGTAGGTCCCGGGAGGCCTTAGCCTTAAAATATCAGATGTTCAGTACAACAGGTCTCACGCAGCTGCAATACATTTCTATGCGGTCCGTATGGACTGGTTCAAAGAAAGGCGCATGTTAAGCTCAACCAGCGTGGCCGCGCACCAAAACAGTGAGGTCCCCGCTGGGTACCACGCGGCCGCAGTGCAAATCTATGTGGTCCGCGTGGCCAGGTTTCGAGATGTCGCGTTTGACCAGCGGCCGCGCTGGGTAGGTTTAGAGACTGCATTTTTCTTCCCTTATTGGTGCGGCCGCATGGAATTTTTGTTCGGTCCGCGTCAGCTTCCCGAACAATATATAAAACCGAGATCCTCAGCTATTTTACACTTTTTCAAAACCCAAAACATAAGGCGATTTTCAAATAATTGTTCTTCTTCAAAACAATTGGTAAGTGACTTCCATTGTATTTTTCCTACTCCTTAATATCTTTAAACATAATTTCAACTTCAAAACAAGGATTTTCATGGGGGATTTTGGAGTTTAGTGTAAGGCTAGGGTTTATAAATTTGGGGGTTTTGGACCTCAATTTGGGGTCCAATTTCAAAATAAATTATATGTTTGAATTCGTGAGGGAATGGGTAACCGGATTTTGGTCCGAACACCGAGTTTCGACCAGGTGGGCTTGGGGCATTTTGGGAAATTTTGAGTCAAACTTTGGGAAAACCATTTTTATGCATTCAACCCAATTTATAAGGTGTTTATTAAAGTAATTGAATCAATTGTGATTAGATTTGAGCGAGTTGGAGATTGAGTTACCAAGTAAAGCGATAGTTGCAGGTTAATTGGACTTCAAGGCTTTGAGGTAAGTGTTTGATCTATCTTAGCTTGAGGGAATAGGAGAGAGGATAATAATTTGCTAATTGCTAAATGATCGAGTGTGGTGTATAGGCATGGTGAGGAGCATCTATACACTGGAGTCTAGCATGACCGTGAGTCATTTGTTGATACATGTTGTGAGCTAATGTGGAACTTTCCTAAGTTATATCATTATTCCCTTGCCGGGACCTTGTTGTGTTATTGTTATTGTTCCCTTGTCGGGATATTGTTATGACTGTTGTTACTCCCTTACCGGGACAGTTATTGCTATTTTTTTCATTCTTCTTGCCCGTTGACTGTAATTGATTATTTGGGCGAGGAAGAGTGATAATGCACGAAGGGTGATGCCGTGCCATTTTTAACTATATTCGCACGAAGGATCATTCTGTGCCATGTTTTACTATTTATGCACGAAGGATCATTTCGTGCCACATTTTACTATTTATGCACTAAGGATCATACCATATTTATGCACGAAGGAACATTCCATTCCATTGTTACTTAAATCATGCACGAAGGATCATACCGTACCATGAATGTGAGGATGAGAGTGAAAGCACGAAGGATGATGCCGTGCATTTTTAATTGATTATTTGCTGAGGATGAGTGTAAAAGCATGAAGGGTGATGTCGTGCAACCATTCAATTTACTTGTTTGGTAATAACTATTTGCTGCACTCTGTTTTTACCTTACTGATTAATTATGTATATTCGGTTGTGCTCCCCATAGCATGTTCCCCCCTGCTATTTTTGTTGCTCAATATTTCTGTTATTTTGGTGGTACATACATATATAGAACTGCATAGGTTTATGTAAGTGTCTAGTCCTAGGCTTGTCACTACTTCGCCGGGATAGGCCAGACACTTACTAGCACATGGGGTCGGATTGTGCTGATACTACACTTCTATGCATTGTTGCACAGGTACAGGTTTTGAGCAAGAGCAGCAGCCGTAGTTTACTAGCAGGATTATTATACTTCTGGGAGCGAGGTAGGTTGCAGGCGTCTGCAGACCCAACATTTCTTCTTATTGCTTTCATTATTGCTGTAGTCTCATTGATTCGAGACAGACAATTATTATTTAATTCTTTGAGTCCATTATGTGTAGTAATTATTCTTAGTAGTTCGTGAGTTTGTGACTCCACATCTTGGGTAGAGGATTTATGTTGAGTATTTCACAATTATATTAAAATTTATGCAAGTAGACTTCCGCAGTTAATGTTATTATTATTATTCATGTTATTAAATTGACAATAGGATGGTTTTTATTAGTGGAAATATGGTGAGTAAATTAGCTTGCCTAGCTACCACGAGTAGGCACCATCACGATCCCGATGGTGGGGAATCCGATTTGTGACAAGTTGGTATCAAAGCTCTAGGTTACATAGGTCTCACAACTCACGGACAAGCATAGTAGAGTCTGAGGGGTTGGTACAGAGACGTCTGTACTTGTCCTCCAAAGTCTATTGAGTTAGGAAAAGTCTCACATTTGTTCCTTCTTGTCGTGCGATTTGTTCCGCAAATGCTGATCGAATTCCTACTTTGTTCTTCGTAGATGGCAAGAACACGAGCTTCTTCATCTCCTAATCAGCAGTTCGAGCCTTAGGCAGCTCCCGTGAGGGGCAGAGGCCGAAGGCGTATCAGAGGACATTGTGGGGGCAGAGCTCAGCCCCAGACTGCAGTTTCAGATGTGGAGCCTCATGTTGATAATTGCGAGGAGGTTCCAGCCCAAGCAGCTCCAGCGGGCCCAACTTAGGTCCCAGGAGAGGTTTTATTTATACCGGATCTTCACGAGGCTCTGGTCCGAATAACGGGTTTTATGGATAGTGTCGCCAGAGCAGGCTCGCTACTGATTCACGTCCAAGCAACGGTCGTAGTCAATATAACTTAGTTTAATAAGTCCAAGATCGATCCCACAGATAATTAACCTATCAATCACAACTTTCACAACCCAAGAGTACTTCCGAATCAATTTCCCAAAATTTAGAAAATTTTTGTGTAAGATTTTCGAACTACTATTTTGCAATAATAAAGAATGCTTTAAAAGAAAAGATTGAATGTTGAATAAAATAATATAGAGAAGGACTAAGGTATTGATTTCCCCTATTGATGGAATCCCTTATCGTTATGCTCTTACAAATTATTAATATATTATATCAATCATGAACGCTATGTGTATCGTAACCCTCTCCCGAGCAATTACAATAATTTACTAGTGCACTCTCCCGAGCTACCCTAGCTAGCTTTAATTTGAATAGTTCATTTAAGATTGCACCCAAGACTTCCTTATTCCTAACTCCGTCTTTACGCCTAAAGTTATACATTCCTCCAATAACCTAGGTGTGGTGTTGTTCAACAATAAACCTAAATATGCACTCTTTTCCAAATTATGCACACTAAATAGGCACCGCTAATCGGGAGCTCTACCAATTAACTACAATAAGAATGAAGTTGAACAAATAGAAATC
This sequence comes from Nicotiana noctiflora, assembly GCA_032618575.1. Classification (NCBI taxonomy): domain Eukaryota; kingdom Viridiplantae; phylum Streptophyta; class Magnoliopsida; order Solanales; family Solanaceae; genus Nicotiana; species Nicotiana noctiflora. The sequence goes on from JASVEL010000073.1 coordinate 57,235, forward strand.
TAAGTCACAATTTGTAATCACATAAACGATAAGTTCATCACCCAATAGGTTCCATCAAAACCTTAGAATAGAATTTAGCTACTCATGCTTGAAGAAACAAAAAATAATAATTGAATTCATAAAGAAATACTTGATATAAAATAAAAGAAAGAGTTTGAGAGGAATTTCTCCTACTAAAAACCTTGCAAAAGTATTAAATAATAGATTACATGCATCTATGGGGAAAACTAGGAGTTTATATAGAGGTTTTAGGGCTAAAACAACTAAGTTTGAGTACAATTAGGACTGCTGCAGCGGCGACTTCCGCGGTTCGTTCGCGGCCGTGGATGGACCGCGAACAGTAAAACTTCAGAGAGCCTGTTTTTCCGCGGTTCATCCGCGGTGCGGCGAAACCGCGATTTTTCACCCTGTTACGTTGCGAATTTGGAAACACTCAAAACATGAAATTTGTAGCCCTTTGAGTTAGCTTCCCAACCATATAATATTTAGAGACAATGGTATTCTGAGAGAAAAGTTATGTTTGAGTTACTAAACAGTGCACAATATGCCTCATCCATTCTTCGCTTGTTCTACACTTATCAAATTTGACCCCCGAACTCGATCCCGGCTTAATTCCTTGAGCTTTAACTCAGACTTCAAAGCTCCAAATCACTGAAATTCATTCCATAACATCCATATAGATCGGAATCACACTGTCCCGGCTACTTTCAACATAAGTTCACCATCTTTTGACTCCAAAACTTGCTCTTTTAGTCTTCATTAGCTCAAGTGTACCTATAACACACTAAGAACACTAATAAAAGCATTTTGTTATAATAACAATATCAAAACAACAATAAAGTGTGATTATTTAGGGCATAAATATTGTCAAACTCACCTATTATCAATACCCCACACTTAAACCTTTGCTCGTCCTCGAGCAACCTTAATCACACTTTAGGCCAATTTTATTTATGTCTCCCCCAAATTATATCACAAAAGCTATTTTTCATGATTAACCTAAGATATGCACAATCCTTACCTAACTGTAAACTCTCATGCTAGCACATTGTTGCTTACTCTAATTATTACCAAAAACTTGCAAATTTACCTTCTTCCTATTGAGTTACACACCCTTACATAGTTCATTGAGAGAAGTTCCCACACATAAACAATTCATAACATGGAACTTATAAATATCGGAAAAATTCACTCACTCTCAACAAAGAACATTCATATGCATACAGACACACCATAGGCTTGCCCCTTGTGTAATACTCCACTAATCGAGTTATTCAATCATAGATCAAGAGGTCTTTAAGGGTTGTAATATAGGCTATGGGACGGATTGGATACTTTTGGTTATAGTGACTAGCCTCCCTAAGCACTTTTCTTTTCTTTTTCACAACTTCCCTTTTTGTTTACTTCCTTGTGTCTCCCATAAACATACCTTCACCTTCCTTCACTTTTGCCCCCACTTTTTCTTTTATTGATGTAACTGGCTTTTCTAAAATTTTATTCAGTATAGCTCATCTTTTCATTGCTTTGCAATAAATTTACATTATTTTGGCCAGCTCACTATTTTTTTTTACATTCATTCTTGATTTTTCCCTTTTCAATTTCCCTTCACCCCACACTTAAACTTTTGCATATTTGTTACAATACAAGTGCTTCTAGGAGGTAAAGTAGAACAATAATATGAAGAACATTCAAGGGTTATCAAATAATAGGCTTTAAGCTCAAAGGGTTTAACTAAGATATAATGTATGGGTGAATTCATGTTTATTGGCATATGGGGTTACACAAAGAAATTCCTCTATCCTTTCTACAACCAAACAACTTCTATTTCGCTTTGCAAACACACAGGGCAAGTTCTAGGCATCATGTACAACATACAATGTAAGTAAAACCTCACACACACATGGCATGCAACACATTTGGATTCCAGTTGATCTATAAAGTCCTATCGATGTTCAAGCAAGCATTATTGTGCAATTTAAGGCATATTGAGATTCTACAGTCAAGATTAGAAGATACATTCTCAAGTTCAATTTTCGTTTTTGCTAATGTGCATATTCGAGGTTACATGTTGCCCTTTTACCTCTAATCCTAAGAAAAAAAGAAAAAAAGAAAAAAAAATCTACCTAACCCGATTCAAAAAAACGCTTGGAAAAGAACCGTGGTCAAAAGAAAAACCAAAGGGGAGATGATACACTACCTAGAAAAAGAAAATAAAAGAAAGAAAAATTCCTGCGTGGACTACTTCCCTCAAGAGTACTTGTCCTAAATAGTCCGTCATAAGGAAGAGTCTTCTACTCATATTTTTGTATTTTTTAAAATTTTCTGATTTTTTTGTGTTTTTATTCCGACTTAGACACTTAAGAAACCCATCGCCAAGTGTCCATCATCGTGCAAGGCCAGCTAATATAATTACAGCTACATCTACTATATACAATATACAATACAAGATAAGTCTCCCACCCCACACTTAAAATCATGCCATGTCCTCATGGCATAATAATACATATATAACACAGAAGGGTGAGAAAACTTACCTGGGGTCTACCCCGTGTCTAGCCACTTTATCACTTTCTTTTTCACCCTATCCTTCATATTCAGGTTCAGCCTTCTGTTGCGTTTCCTGGAAGGTTTGTGCCCCTCTTCTCGGAGAATCTTGTGCATGCAGTATGCAAAGCTGATCCACTTTATGTCTACCATGGTCCAACCATTGGCAGATTCACATTCCTTGAGTACCTGTAATAGCTTTTGAACCTGCACATCTAGCAAACTAGATGAGATAATAACAGGTAACGTGGAGTTAGGACCTAGATATTCATACCTGAGATGTGATGGTAGTGGTTTAAGTTCGAGCTTTGGTGGCTCTTCTATTGATGGTTTTGCAGGAGGGGTCTCTCTTCTCTGCCAAAATCCCTTGCCTTCCAGTGATAGTACCCATTCGGCTAAACTTTCACCGTTTACCTTTTCTATGTTCATCAGGCATGCTTGAAGTGGATCTTCAATAGTCAATTCTGCATCGTCGGTCTCCACTATTACATCAACCGCATCAATGAGAGAGCAATTTGCGAACTCACTAGGACGCCTCATGAGTTTTTGCACATTGAAGATGATCTCCTCATCATTCAACCTCATCTTGAGTTCCCTAGTTTCACAATCAATTATGACTCTTCTGGTGGCTAGGAATGGTCTTCCCAGGATTATGGGAATTTCTTCGTCGACCTTGCAATCAAGAATAACAAAATCGGCGGGAAACACGAACTTCCCAACCTGGATTAGCACATCATCTATAATACCAAATGGATGCTTAACCGTCCTGTCAGCAAGCTGTAAAAGCATAGAGGTGGGTCTGGCTCTCCCAATACCTAACCTCTTGTATACAACTAAGGGCATGAGATTAATGCTTGCCCCTAAATCACATAAGGCCTTAGTAAAGGCATAATTCCCTATAGTGCATGGGATTGTGAAACTTCCTGGATCAGATAGCTTCTCAGCAATGAGTCTAGAGACCACTACACTACAAGTCTGTGTAAGTGTAACTGTGGCCAAGTCTTGGAAATCAAATTTCCGCGACATCAAATCCTTCATCATCTTAGCATAACCAGGCATTTCTTTTAAAGCTTCAATTAATGGAATGCTTACCTGGATTTGCTTGAGCATGTCGAAGAACTTTTTGTATTGTTCCTCTTTTTGGTGTTTGGCCAACCTTTGAGGGAATGGTGGTGGAGGCCTCTTCTTCCCGGTGACTTGGGATTTATTTTTGTCTATCGCTTTCTCATCAATCTGCTTCTCCACCTTTTCAGCTACTTTCTCCGTTCGCTGTTGTCCTTCTTTATTTTCAGCAACTGGCTGGACTGTGACTTCTGTCAGCCCCTGTGGACTCATCCAGTTCAATGGGCAATGGAGTAGGTGTCTCAGCCTGTCTGTCAATTTTCTCACTTTCATTCTCAGCATCAAGATCTCTACCGCTTCTCAGAGTCACTGCCATCATCTGCTTTGGGATTTGGTCCTTTGGGTTTGTTTGTGTATCTGCAGGCAATGTCCCTTGAGGACGATTGTTAAGTGACATAGCAATCTGACCCATCTGCACTTCCATATTTTTGATCGCTGCATCATGTGCATCTATTCTTTCATTGGTTTTGGCATTTGACCCAATTACCTGCTGCATCATAGCTTCCAACCTTGCAAACCCATCATCTTGTCTACCCCCATGTGGTGGTGGAGGTGGATGGTATCCCTGCTGCTGATTTCCGAAATTCAGAGGTCTAGGATATGGAGCCATGTTGTGTAGTGGCCTCATACCTGCTGCATTAAATTGTGGCTGTGAAGGTCTATACTGCATTGGAGCCTGTTGGCCCCAGTTTTGATTGCCTTGTCACTGTCCTCCATAGTTAGCCACATAGTTCATATCCTCATGCTGGTGATGATGTTCTTGGTCTGCAACCCATGGATTACCTATGGGTTGGCTAATGCAAGATGTGCATAAACCACCATTGGTAGTATCTACAATGTGAACTTGCTGCTTAACCCCTGATTCTTCCACCTTCTTTGTCAGGATGCTCATTTGTGTCAATAATGTTTCCACATTCTCCTCTAGAGTGCTGGATGGATCTAGAGGTACAGTGTGTACTACTGGTGTGATAGGATCATTCCTGGACGTCCACTCGGAATTTTGAGCCATCTTGTCTAGCAAATTTTGGCCCTCTCTCCAAGTCTTGCTCAGAAAAGCCCGACCTGCTGAGGCATCTACAATATTCTTCATACTGTCTAAATGTCCCATGTAGAACCTTTGACCCAACATCTGCTCAGGGATCCCATGATGAGGACACATAATAAGCATACCCTTGAATCTGCCCCAAGTTTCATGTAGTGTTTCCAGTGGTTTCTGCTTGAAGCTCACAATCTCATCAATTTGTTGAGCTGTTTTGTTGGGTGGATGAAACTTGTTGTGGAATTGTTTGACTAACTTATCCCAAGTTGGAATGGAGTTTATTGGGAGTGAGTTTAGCCATATCTGTGCTGCTCCTGTAACTGAGAATGAAAAAAGTAGTAATCTGATAGCTTCCGGAGTTACATTCGGTTGCCTTTGTGTTTTGCATATTGATAGAAAGTTCTTGAGGTGCTGCTGTGGATCTTCAACCTGAGACCTAAAGAATAATCCCTTGTTCTGCAACAAGTGAAGCATGTTGTTAGTAATCTGGAAAGACTCAGCTTGAATTGTTGGCACAACGATGGCAGTTGCCAAATTATCCGCTGTGGGTTGTGCCCGGTCGAACAATGCACCTTCTTGTGCCTCCTGTGCCTCTTGCATATTTAGCCCGGCTTGCTGGTTTTGATCGTTTATGTCACCCATGTCGAAGTCTAGTTTGATTGGTTGTTGAGATTGTTGAATTTGTTTGATGGCTTTGTTACGTGCCCGGAAGGTTTGCTCGGGGTCTGAGAGTCCTTCAATTAGTTCTCCAGTCCTTGCAGATTTTCTAGGCATGCACCCGAATACCCAAATCAACAAACGTCAAAATATTCAATGTAGAGTGTAGAAAGAACCTGAATACACAAGAATCTTGAAGTTCGGCAATGGCAATTGATAATTCCGTTAATTCCCCGGCAACGGCGCCAAAATTGATTCACGTCCAAGCAACGGTCGTAGTCAATATAACTTGGTCTAATAAGTCCAAGATCGATCCCACAGAGAATTAACCTATCAATCACAACTTTCACAACCCAAGAGTACTTCCGAATCAAGTTCCCAAAATTTAGAACATTTTTGTGTAAGATTTTCGAACTACTATTTTGCAATAATAAAGAATGCTTTAAAAGAAAGGATTGAATGTTGAATAAAATAATATAGAGAAGGACTAAGGTATTGATTTCCCCTATTGATGGAATCCCTTATCGTTATGCTCTTACTAATTGTTAATATATTCTATCAATCATGAATGCTATGTGTATCGTAACCCTCTCCCGAGCAATTACAATAATTTACTAGTGCACTCTCCCGAGCTACCCTAGCTAGCTTTAATTTGAATAGTTCACTTAAGATTGCACCCAAGACTTCGTTATTCCTAACCCCGTCTTTACGCCTAAAGTTATAGATTCCTCCAATAACCTAGGTATGGTGTTTTTCAACAATAAACCTAAATATGCACTCTTTTCCAAGTTATGCACACTAAATAAGCACCGCTAATTGGGAGCTCTACCAATTAACTACAATAAGAATGAAGTTGAACAAATAGAAATATAAGTCACAATTTGTAATCACATAAATGATAAGTTCATCACCCAATAGGTTCCATCAAAACCTTAGAATAGAATTTAGCTACTCATGCTTGAAGAAACAAAATAATAATTGAATTCATAAAGAAATACTTGATATAAAATAAAAGAAAGAGTTTGAGAGGAATCTCTCCTACTAAAAACCTTGCAAAAGTATTAAATAATAGATTACATGCCTCTATGGGGAAAACTAGGAGTTTATATAGAGGTTTTAGGGCTAAAAAAACTAAGTTTGAGTACAATTAGGACTGCTGCTGCGGCGACTTCCGCGGTTCGTTCGCGGCCACGGATGGACCGCGAACAGTAAAACTTCATGGAGCCTGTTTTTCCGCGGTTCATCCGCAGTGCGGAGAAACTGCGATATTTCACCCTGTTCCGTTGAGAATTTGGGAAGACTCAAAACACGACAGTTGTAGCTCATTGCGTTAGCTTTCCAACCATATATTAATTAGACAAAATAGAGGTTTGAGCGAAACGTTATGTCCGATTTACTAAACTGTGCACAATATGCCTCATCCATTCTTCGCTTGTTCTACACTTATCAAATTTGACCTCCGAACTCGATCCCGGCTTAATTCCTTGAGCTTTTACTCAGACTTCAAAGCTCCAAATCACTTAAATTCATTCCATAACATCCATATAGATCGGAATCACTCCTTCCCGGCTACTTTCAACATAAGTTCACCATCTTTTGACTCCAAAACTTGTTCTTTTAGTCTTCATTAGCTCAAGTGTACCTATAACACACTAAGAACAGTAATAAAAGCATTTTGTTATCATAACAATATCAAAACAACAATAAAGTGTGATTATTTTGGGCATAAATATAGTCAAATTCACCTATTATCAATACCCCATACTTAAACCTTTGCTCGTCCTCGAGCAACCTTAATCACACTTTAGGCCAATTTTATTTATGTCTCCCCCAAATTATATCACAAAAGCTATTTTTCATGATTAACCTAAGATATGCACAATCCTTACCTAACCGTAAACTCTCATGCCAAGCACATTATTGCTTACTCTAATTATTACCAAAAACTTGCAAATTTACCTTCTTCCTCTTGAGTTACACACCCTTACATAGTTCATTGAGAGAAGTTCCCACACATAAACAATTCATAACATGGAACTTATAAATATCGGAAAAATTCACTCACTCTCAACAAAGAACATTCATATGCATACAGACACACCATATGCTTGCCCCTAGTGTAATACTCCACTAATCGAGTTATTCAATCATAGATCAAGAGGTCTTTACGGGTTGTAATGTAGGCTATGGGACGGGTAGGATACTTTTGGTTATAGTGACTAGCCTCCCTAAGCACTTTTCTTTTCTTTTTCACAACTTCCCTTTTCGTTTACTTCCTTGTGTCTCCCATAAACATACCTTCACATTCCTTCACTTTTGCCCCCACAATATGCCTCATCCATTCTTCGCTTGTTCTACACTTATCAAATTTGACCCTCGAACTCGATCCCAGCTTAATTCCTTGAGCTTTTACTCAGACTTCAAAGCTCCAAATCACTTAAATTCATTCCATAACATCCATATAGATCGGAATCACACCTTCCCGGCTACTTTCAACATAAGTTCACCATCTTTTGACTCCAAAACTTGCTCTTTTAGTCTTCATTAGCTCAAGTGTACCTATAACACACTAAGAACACTAATAAAAGCATATTGTTATCATAACAATATTAAAACAACAATAAAGTGTGATTATTTAAGGCATAAATATAGTCAAATTCACCTATTATCAGCTACCAGTTGCTCCAGCCACTTCTCAGGCTGGAGGAGGGGTTCAGACTCCGATTGCCCGTACTCCGGAGCCAGTAGCTCCCCTGGCTTAGGCATCAGTAGTTCAGCCAGCATTGGCCACTCAGACAGGCACTATAGCTCAAGCCGGAGATGGAGCGGCCATGACTTCTGATGCTCTATGGAGACTTGATCGGTTTTCCTAGCTTTTTACCACCAATTTCAGCGGTGCCCCATCAGAGGATCCCCAGGACTTCTTATTCAGTTGCCATAAGATTCTCAGGACTATGGGAATAGTGGAATCCAACGGGGTTGATTTTTGCACTTTTAGACTTGCAGGATCTGCCAAGACTTGGTGGAGATATCTATGTTTGACTCGACCAGCAGGGTCCCCAGCTTTAACATGGGACCAGTTTGCGGAGTTATTTTTGGAGAAGTTTCTACCTGTTACCCAGTGAGAGGCACTTCGGAGGTATTTTGAGCGCCTCTATCAGGGTTCTATGACTGTTACCCAGTACGAGACAAGGTTTGTGGATTTGGAAAGTCATGCGGTTGTGATACTCCCCTCAGATCGGGAGACGGTTCGCAGGTTTATCGATGGGCTAAATCAGTCGATCCGACTTCAAATGGCTATGGGAGTTAGGAGTGACATATCTTTTCAGGATGCGGCTAATGCAACTCGTAGGGTTGAGATGGCTCTTGCTCGGGAAGGTAGTCATGCTTCAGACAAGAGGCATCATCATTCCGGCAGATTTAGTGGTGCCTCATCTGGAGGCCGGGACTATTATGATAGGGGCCAGTCTTCCAGGCCTTTTCAGTCAGCTCTTCAGGTTTCGGAGGGTGGTTCAGGTGATTGTGGGTTTCGTGAGCAGTATTCAGATTAGCATCCTATTAGTGCTCAACCTCTTTAGAGTGTTCGTGGGGGCCACTCAGGTCGCCATGGTCAGCAGCCCCAGTAGCCAAAGTCTTGTTACGGTTGTGGTGACCCAGGTTACCTTGTCAGGTTTTGCCCTCGAGCAGCAGGCAATACTCAGCAGCGGGGTCCTTACCCTAAGATTCAGGCCCCAACTGACCGATAGCCTTCCCAGCCAGCCAGGGTGAGGGTATGGATTGTAGAGGTGCAGGTCGCGACCGTAGAGGTGGACACCGTCTCGCCAAAGATAGAGGTCAGCTGGTAGATGATCGTCTTAGAGACATTGTTCACAGAGGTGGTGCCGATCCCCGATATTATGCTTTACCAGGTAGGCCAGAGGCAGAGGCGTCAGATGCTGTGATTACAGGTACCATTCTGGTTTGTGATAGAGGTGCTTCGGTATTATTTGACCCTAGGTCTACATATTCATATGTGTCTTCCTACTTTGCACCATACTTGGTTGTGCCTCGCTATGCCCTGGACATTCCAGACTATGTGTCTACCAGTGGGTGACTCTATATTAGTCGACCGTGTGCATAATTCGCGAGTGGTTATATTTGAGTGTCTTGAGACCCATGTTGATTTATTACTATTAGACATGGAGGACTTCAATGTTATATTGGGGATGGATTGGTTGTCCCCGTATCATGCTATCTTAGATTGGCATGCTAAGACAGTGACCTTGGCCTTGCTAGAATCACCCCGACTAGTGTGGAGAGGGACCCCAGGCTACTCCGTCCCCAATGTTATTTCATATATTAAGGCTCAACGCATGGTCGAGAAGGGGTGTCTAGCTTATTTGGCATATGTTCGTGACTCTAGCGCGGAGATTCCTTCTATTGATTCAGTTCCTATTGTATGAGATTATCCCAAGGTTTCCCCTTCAGACCTGCCGGGTATGCCATGCGACAGGGATATTGATTTCTGTATTGATCTGGCACCGGGCACTCAGCCCATCTCTATTCCACTGTATCGCATGGCCCCGCCAGAGTTAAAGGAGTTAAAAGATCAGTTGCAAGACTTACTAAAAAAGGGCTTTATCAGGCCTGGTGTTTCTCCCTGGGGTGCATCGGTGTTATTTGTCAAGAAAAAAGATGGTTCGATGTGGATATGTATTGATTACCGGCAATTAAACAAAGTGACTATAAAGAATAAGTATCCACTACCGAGGATGGATGATTTGTTTGACCAGCTCTAGGGAGCAAGGGTGTTCTCGAAAATAGACTTGAGGCCAGGCTACCCAGCTGAAGATCAGGGCGGCTGACATTTCTAAGTCAGCCTTTCGCACTCTGTATGGGCACTATGAATTCTTAGTCATGTCTTTCGGGTTGACCAATGCCCCAACAACATTTATGGAGCTGATGAACCGAGTGTTCAGGCCTTATTTGGATCTGTTCGTGATAGTCTTTATAGATGATATCCTGGTATACTCCCGCAGACAGGAAAAGCACGAGCAGCACCTCAGAGTGGTCCTTCGGACTCTGAAGGATAATAAGCTATATGCCAATTTTTCAAATGCGAGTTCTGGTTGAGTTTGGTTGCAATTCTGGGTCATATCGTGTCAGTAGAGGGTATTCAGGTAGACCCAAAGAAGATTGAAGCAATCAAGAATTGGCCTCGACCAGCTTCAGTTACCAAGATTCGGAGTTTCTTGGGGTTAGTAGGTTATTACCGTCGGTTCGTAGAGGGGTTCTCTTTTATTACAGCCCCAATGACCAGGTTGACCCAAAAGGGTGCCTAGTTCAAGTGGCCAGATTAGTGTGAGGCGACCTTTCAGAAGCTCAAGATAGCTCTGACTATGACACTAGTGTTGATTTTGCCCACGGGTTCAATGCCTTACACAATCTATTGTGATGCATCCCGTATTGGGCTTGGAGCGGTATTGATGCAGGATGGCAAGGTTATTGCATATGCTTTGAGAGAGTTTAAAATCCATGAGAAGAATTATCCGGTTCATAACCTGAAGTTGGCAGGCATGTGAGGTATACACGGATCACAAAAGTCTTCAGTATTTATTCAAGAAAAAAGAGTTAAATGTGCGATAGAGTAGATGGTTAGAGTTGCTGAAAGATTAGGATGTTACTATCTTATATCACCCAGGTAAGGCCAATGTAGTGGCTGATGCATTGAGTAGGAAGTCTGCCAGCATGGGTAGTCTCGCTTATATTCCGGTCAGCCAGAGACCGCTTACTCTAGATGTTCATGCCTTAGCCAATCGGTTCGTGAGGTTAGATATTTCTAACCCTAGCAAGGTTTTGGCCTATACGATCGCTCATTCTTCTCTATTGGAGCGTATCCGTGAGAGGAAGTTCGATGATCCTTATTTGCGTGACCTGAGGGACACTGTGCAGCGGGGAGGAGCTACGAAGGTAACCTTAGATGATGACGGAGTATTGAGATTGCAGGGGCGAGTTTGCGTGCCCAATATTGAGGGGATTTGAGAGTTGATCTTAGCAGAGGCCCATAGTTCTTGGTATTCTATTCACCCGGGCACCACGAATATGTATCAGGACTTGCGGCAGCACTATTGGTTGCATAGGATGAAGAAGGACATTGTTGCGTATGTCGCTCGGTGTCCAAATTGTCAGTAGGTTAAATATGAGCACCAGAGGCCTGGTGGTGTGTTCCAAAGACTTGAAATTCCCGAGTGGAAATGGGAGCGGATTACAATGGACTTCATTACTGGACTTCCGTTGACTCGGAGGAAATTCGATGCTATTTGGGTTATTTTTGATAGGCTAACCAAGTTAGCACATTTAACTCCAGTAGCAGTCTCTTACTCATATGAGAGGCTAGCGGAGATTTACATTCGGGAGATTGTTCGCCTTCATGGGGTGCCAGTATCTATTATCTCAGATCGGGGTATGCAGTTCACCTTGCTTTTCTGTAGAGCAGTCCAACAGGAGTTAGGCACCCAGGTTCAGTTGAGTACATCATTTCATCCTCAAACAGATGGTTAGTCTGAGAGAACTATTCAAATACTACAGGATATGCTTCGAGCTTGTGTCATTGATTTTGGGGGGTCGTGGGACTAGTTTCTGCCATTAGCAGAGTTTGCATACAACAACATCTACCAGTCTAGCATTCAGATTGCTCGATATGAGGCATTGTATGGATGGCAATGTCGGTCTCCAGTCGGATGGTTTGAGCTAGGCGAGGATCGGTTGCTAGGTACGGACCTAGTTTAGGAGGCCTTAGATATGGTCAAGACTCTCCAGGAGAGGTTGCGTTTAGCTCAGTCCTGATAGAAAAGTCATACAGACCATAAGGTCTGAGATGTGGATTTCATGGTCGGTGAGCAGGTATTACTCCGGGTGTCGCCTATGAAGGGCGTGATGAGATTCAGAAAGAAGGGAAGCTCAACCCTAGGTATATTGGTCCATTTGAGATTCTAGATCGAGTGGGAATGGTGGCTTATAGAATTGCACTGTTGCCTAGCTTATCAACCGTGCATCTGTTTTTTCATATATCTATGCTTCGGAGGCATCACGGCGATCCTACTCATGTGTTAGACTTCAATACTGTCCAGTTGGACAACGATCTATCTTACAAGGAGGAGCCGGTAGCTATTCTAGACCGGCATGTTCGACAATTGAGGTCGAAGAGTTTTTCTCCGTGCGTGTTCAGTGGAGAGGTCAGCCTCATGAGGCATCGACCTGGAAGTCCGAGTCTGATTTGCGGAGCCTTTACCCGCATTTGTTCCCCGACTCTGGTACATCCTTCTCTTGTCCATTCGAGGACAAATGATTGTTTTAGAGGTGGAGGATGTGACGACCCAAAGGGTCATCACCTGTTTTCCTCATCGATTTCATGCTTATGAGGCTTTAAAACCATATTTTATATTGCCTCGATTTATGTGTGCAGTCCAGGCGCGTAGCCAAAAAATTTTTTGTGCTAGAATATGTGAATTCTATAAAAACTTTGAAGAATTCTGATATTCATAGTGATATAGTTGACTTTGGTCAACATTTTCGGTAAACAAACCCGGACCCGAGTTCGAACGGTCCCGAAAGGTCTGTAGAAACATTATGGGACACGGGCATGTTCCCGGAGTCGAATTTCGAGGCCTAGAGCCCAAGATATGAATTTTCCTGTTAAATTATTTTTCTGAAATTATTAAGGAACATAAAGATGAAAATTGATTGAAAGGCTATGGTTTCGGGCTTCTATTTTGGTTCTGACACCCGGTGCAAGTCTTATATATTGTTTCAGCACTTCCTGCAAAGTTTGATGGAAATCAGACATCGTTTGACGTGTTTTGAACTATGAGTTCCAAGTTTGAAAGTTTTCAAAATTAAAAGAAGAAATCATGAATTTGAGGCTTTATCCTATGAAAGCGATGTTATATTAGCGAGTTGATCGCTCGAGCAAGTTTGTCTGATGTTTTTGAGTCAATGGGTATAATTGGTTTGGAGCCCTGAGGACTCGGGTGAGTTTCGAGTAGGTCCTGGGAGGCCCTAGCCTTAAAATATCAGATGTTTAGTACAACAGGTCTCACGCGGCCGTAATACATTTTTATGCGGTCCGTGCTGGGTACCACGAGGCCGCAATGCAAATCTATACGGTCCGCATGGCCAGGTTTCGAGAGGTCGCGTTTGACCAGCGCGGCCGCGCACCAAAATAATGCGTTCTGCGCTTGGTAGGTTCAGAGAGTGCATCTTTTCCCCTTATTGGCGCGGCCGCATGGCATTTTTGTGCGGTCTGCGCCAGCTTCACTTACAATATATATAAACCGAGATCCTCAGCTATTTTACACATTTTCAAAGCCCAAAACATAAGAGGCGATTTTCCAAATAATTCTTCTTTTTCAAAACGATTGGTAAGTGACTTCCACTGTATTTTCCCTACTCCTTACATTTTAAACATAATTTCAACTTCAAAACAAGGATTTTAATGGGGGAATTGGGAGTTTAGTGTAGAGCTAGGGTTTATAAATTTAGAGGTTTTGGACCTTAATTTGGGATCCAATTTCAAAATAAATTATATGTTTGAGCTCGTGAGGGAATGGGTAACCTGATTTTGGTCCGAACCCTGAGTTTCGGCCAGATAGGACCGGGGGTATTTTGGGAAAATTTGAGTAAAACTTTGGGAAAACTATTTTTATGCATTCAAACCAATTCATATGGTGTTTATTAAAGTAATTGAACCAATTGTAATTAGATTCGAGCGAGCTGGAGGTTGAGTTACGAGGTAAGGCGACAGTTAAAGGTTAATTGGACTTCAAGGCTTTGAGGTAAGTGTTTCATCTATCCTAGCTTGAGGGAATAGGAGGGAGGATAATAATTTGCTAATTTCTAAATGATCGAGTGCGGTGTATAGGCATGGTGACGAGCATCTATACACCGGAGTCTGGCATGACCGTGAGTCATTTGTTGATACATGTTGTGAGCTAATGTGGAACTTTGCTGAGTTATTTCATTATTCCCTTGCCCGGACTTTGTTGTGTTGTTGTTATTGTTCACTTGTTGGGATATTATTATGACTATTTTTACTCCTTTACCGGGATGGTTGTTGTTATTTGTTTCATTCATCTTGCTCGTTGACTGTAATTCATTATTTAGGCGAGGAAGAGTGATAATGCACGAAGGGTGATGCTGTGCCATTTTTAATTATATTCGCACGACGGATCATTCCGTGCCATGTTTTACTATTTATAGACGAAGGATAGTTCCATGCCATGTTTTACTATTTATGCACGAAGGATCATTCCGTGTCATGTTTTACTATTTATGCACGAAGGAACATTCCGTGCCATTATTACTAAATCATGCACGAAGGATCATGTCATACCATGAATGTGAGGATGAGAGTAAAAGCACAAAGGATGATGTCGTGCACTTTTAATTGATTATTTGGTGAGGATGAGCGTAAAAGCATGAAGGGTGATGCCGTGCAACCATACAATTTTCATGTTTTGGAATAACTGTTTGCTGCACTCTATTTTTACCTTACTGATTAATTATGTATATTCGATTGTGCTCCCCATAGCATGTTCCCCCTTGCTATTTGTATTGCTCTATATTTCTGTTATTTTGGTGGTACATACGTATAGGCCAGGCACTTACCAGCACATGGGATCAGATTGTGCTGATACTACACTTCTGTGCATTTTTGCACAGGTCCAGGTTTTGAGCAGGAGCAGCAGCAGTAGTTCACTAGCAGGATTATTATACTTCTAAGACTGAGGTAGCTTGCAGGCGTCCGCAGGCCCGGCGTCTCTTCTTATTACTTTCATTATTGCTGTAGTCTCATTGTTTCGAGGCATGCAGTTATTATTTAATTTTTTCAGACCATTATGTGTAGTTATTCTTAGTAGTTTGTGAGTTAGTGACTCCACATCTTGGGTATAGGATTTATGTTGAGTATTTCAACATTATATTTAAATTTATGCAAGTAGACTTCCGCAGTTAATGTTATTATTATTATTATTATTATTATTATTATTATTATTATTATTATTATTATTATTATTATTATTATTATTCATGTTATTAAATAGACAATAAGATGGTTTTTATTAGTGGAAAGATGGTGAACATATTGGCTTGCCTAGCTACCACGAGTAGGCGCCATCACGATCCCGATGGTGGGGAATTTGGGTCGTGCAGTAGCCTTATTAATCCAATCAGGCAGGGGTTAAGTACTGTTTATTATTATTGGTCGTACCACTTATTAATCTTTAATTAACCTAAATGGTGATCAACTTCGTTAGTTATCGTGAGGTCAGATTCTGACCCATACAATTTTCGTTTATGATATTCTTGTGTACTCGCGTAGTTAGGAGGAGCACGCGTAGCATTTATGAGTTATATTGCTGAGATTGAGGGAGGAGAATCTTTATGCAAAGATCTCCAAGTGTGAATCTTGGATTAGTTCAGTGGCTTTCTTGGGACACGTGGTGCCTAGTTAGGGTATTCTGGTTGACCACAAGAAGATATAGGTGGTTCAGAGTTAGCCCAAACTGTCCTTAGCCACAGAGATTCGTAGTTTTCTTGGGTTGGGAGGCTATTATCGTTGGTTTTTTCATGGATTTTCCTCCATTGCATCGCCCTTGACCAAGTTGACTTAGAACGGTGTTTTATTTGTATGATCGGACGAGTGTGATAAGAGCTTTCAGAAGCTCAAGATAGCTTCGACCACAGCTCCGGTATTAGTTTTACCATCAGCTTTGAGTTCGTATACCGTGTACTAGTTGGGATTGGCTTTGTATTGATGCAAGAGGCTAGAGTTATTGCTTATGCTTCTTATTAGCTGAAGCCCTATGAGCAGAACTACCCTGTCCATGATTTGGAGTTTGCTGCCATAGTTCATGCATTGCATATTTGGAGGTATTACTTGTATGGCGTATCTTATGAGGTATTCACTGATCATCTTAGTCTTCAGCATTTGTTCAAACAATGGATTTTAATTTGATTCAGCGAAGATGGCTAGAATTACAGAAGGATTATGATATTACTCTTTTGTATCAACAATGGAAGGCTAATTTAGTGGTTGATTAATTGATCTGAAAGGCAGTAAGTATGGGGATTTTGGTGTATCTTCTAGTTGGGAGAGGCCATTTGTAGTTGATGTTCCAGCCTTGTCCAATCGGTTGGTGAGACTAGATATTTGGAGCCTAGTCGGGTGTTGGCTTGTGTGATTTCTCTATCTTCCTTGTATGATCGCATCAGAGAGTGCCAGTATGAGGATCCATATTTTCTTATCCTTAAGGATAAGGTTCAGCACGATAATGCCGGAGACATGACCATTGTTGATGATGGTGTGTTGTCGATGCTGGGCCGGATCTGCATGCCCAATATGGATGGGCTTCGGGAGTTGATATTGGAGGAGGCCCATAGCTCATGGTGTTCTATTCCCCCAGGTGTCGCGAAGATGTATCAGGATCTTAGACAACACTATTGGTTGCAGAGGATAAAGAAAGATATTGTGGAGTTTATAACTCGGTATCTCAATTGTCAGCAGGTGAAATATGAGCATCATAGATCAGGTGGCTTACACCAGTAGATGATTATTTCTTAGTGGAAGTAGGAGAGGATCACCATGTATTTCGTAACTGAACTCCCACGTACTTTGAATAAATTTGATTCTATTTGGGTGATTGTAGACAGGATGACCAAGTTAGCGCACTTCATTCCTGTTTGTACTACTTATTCTTTAGAGCGGCTAGCAGAGATTTATATTCGGGAGGTGGTTTGGTTACATGGTGTCCCAGTGTCTATTATATCATATAGGGTAAATCAGTTTACTTCACAGTTTTGGCACACTGTCTAGCGAGAGTTGGGTTATGCACCATTAAGATATTAGAGGATATGATACACGCTTGCGTTATTGACTTTGGAGGGTTATGGGATCGGTTTCTAAGGCTTGCAAATTTCGCCTACAACAACATCTACCAGTCGAGCATTCAGATGGCTCTGTATGAGGCTTTATATGGGAGGCGATGTAGATCTCAAGTTGGTTTGTTCAAACACGGTGATGCTAGACTATTGGGGACAGATTTGGTCCAGGATACATTAGAGAAGGTGAAGGTGATTCAGGAGAGACTGCGTACAACACAGTCACGACATAAGAGTTATGCGGACAGGAAGGTTCGAGATGTATCCAACATGGTTGGTGAGAAGGTCATGTTGAAGGTTTCACCCACAAAGGGGGTTATGAGATTCAGAAATAAAGGGAAGTTAAGTGCTTGGTTCACTAGGCCTTTTGAGGTACTTATGAGGATTGGAGAAGTGGCTTATGAGCTTGCCTTGCCACCTAGCTTGTCGAGTGTGTATCCGGTCTTTCATGTTTCTATGCTCCGGAAGTATATTGGAGAGCCGTCCCATGTTCTGTATTTCAATACGATTTAGTTTGAGGGTGATTTGACTTATGAGGTAAAGCTAATATCCATTTTGGATAATCAGGTTAGAAAGTTGAGGTCAGAGGTTGTTTCTTCGGTGAAGGTGTAGTGGAGAGGTCGGCCGGTGGAAGAGGCTACCTGGGACACCGAGCGGGAGATGTTGAGCAGATACATTCACCTATTTGAGGCTTCATGTGTGTTTCTTGACTCTCACGATGACGATCAATTGTTTAAGCTGGGGAGGATGTGACGAATCGATCCATTGTCTCATAGTCACTGCTCCATTTTTCCCATTTTCTACTTCTTTATGCTTCATATCAATGTCTTGTTTGAACGATATGGTTTGTATTGATTCTAGAAGGAAATGAGACACTTAGTCTCTTTGAGGAAAGCTTATTCTGGAAAAGTCAACCGGATATTGACTTACGTGTTAGAGGGCTCAAATGGGATTTTTGATGGTTCAATTAGCTTTGAGGGGTGATTTGTGACTTAGGAGTGTGATCAGAAGTAATTTTGGAGGTCCGCTGTAGAATTAAGCTTGAATAGGTTAAGTTAGTATTTTGGCGAATTCCGGTTGATAGGTGAGATTTTTATCCAAGTGTCAAAATGAATTCTGAGAGTTGTTATAGCTTCGTTAAGTGATTTGGAATGTGTATGTAAAATTATAGGTAATTCGGACGTGATTTGGTTAGGTTTTTTATCGAATGCGTATTTCCAAAGTTATAAAAGAACTTCAGCTTGCATTCGATGAGAATTGGTGGTTTTAGTGTGGTCTGAGGTATTTTAATGATTGGAACAAGTTTGAATGATGTTATGGGCGGTGTTGGTACTTTTGGTTGAGGTCCCGGGGGCCTCGGGTGAGTTTCGGATGGTCAATCAGATCATTTTTGGCTTTGAGGAGTTGCAGACTTTTTATTTCAGGTGTTGCATAGATTTATCTCTTCGAGTTCGTGTAAAAGGCCTCGCGTTCACGAAGAAGGATTTGGACAGCAATAATTTAAGCCTTCGTGTTCGCATTAGGCAAAGGGGGTTGAGCTTCGTGTTCACGTCAACTAGTTTACATTCGCGTAAGAGGGGCCTAGGCCCCGTTGGCATCATTCTTCACGTTCACAGCATCAGTCTTGTGTTTGCATAGTTGTAACAGCTAAAGCATCACGTTTGCGGGTAAGGTACCGTGTTCGCGAAGGGTAATTTTATCAGAGCCAAGGTTTGTTCATCGCGAACGCGAGAGAGCGCATGCGTTCGCATAGGCTAAAATGTCAGCAGAACAGAAGGGTTTTAATAACATTTCCTCAGTGAGCTAAGTCATATTTTTCTCCATTATTGATCGTTTTAAGGTTTTTTTGGGAGAAATAGAAGAGGGTTTCGACTGGGATTGATTGGAGGTGAGTCATATGAACTAAAAATGTGATTATTATAACCTTGGAATTCGTGGAACCTTGGCTAAAATGGGAAGAACTAGGGCTTGAGTTTTTGAAATTTTAAATTGGGATTTGAAGGGCCATTTGAGCTCGGATTTGAGAGTTCTTGATATGTATGGACTTGGGGCGAGATAAGAAACCCATTAATGTGAACATTTATGATATCCGAGAAGTGGACTCGGGGCTCAGATTTATGCTAATTTTGAGATTTTTGGTATTTTTCAATTGGATATTGTTTCCTTAGCATATTGTGACATATTCATTGTGGTTTAGATCATATTCAACACGCGAGGAGGTCGATTTGAGAGGCAAGGTCATATCTAGAGTTTAGCCGGCTTGAGGTGAGTAATGATTATAAATGATGTCCTGAGATTTCGGAACCTCGGACTTGCACAACGTAGTGCTATGTTTAGGTGAGACACATGCTATATGATGAGTGTGGAGTCCACTAATACTAAGGATTGGGACTTGGTCCATCCCAATTAATGATTCTACTGCATTTTGACTGAGATTTAACTATCATCATTATGATTTGGACTAGTTTCCATGTTTGGGGCCTTGTGCCTACCTGTAAAACCCTTAGGGGCATTGTTACTGATTGACCTCACTTTATTTGTTAAAAAGCATACCCTCAGTCATGTTTCTAACTGATTCATATAATATGAACTGATTTTTAAATTGCTTATCCGAAACGAAGGTATTATATGGGCTGAGATCCCTATCTTATATTAGTACACCCGAGAGGCTATGTTTATATTGACTAAGAAAGGTTGAGAACGCAATAGTGAGGATGTTTTATACGTTATGGATCGGGCTGAATGCCGTAGAAATATATTTATATGGATCGGGCTGCACGCTGTAGCAACTATATAATTATATATATGTATCGGGCTACACACTATAGCAATATAGCGCTAGGGCTGTAGGAGCTCCTTCGGAGTCAGTACACCCCTCGTGAGCGCAGTCGACTATTAATATGGATCGGGTTGTGTGCCACAACAATATATGGATCGGGATACACACTACAACGATATAATTATTAATTTTGTTATTGTGAAGTGTATATGAGTTGAGTACTGGTTTTGAGGGATTTTTCCTGACTTTTTCTCATTATTTACTATTTAAATGTTCTTACTGCTTTGATATAGAACTGCTTAGTGCTTTTACGTGATTTCATATTGTCAGTCATTATTTATTTTTATTACTCACTCGGTCGAAGTACTCACATTACTCCCTACACCATGTGTGCAAATCCAGGTGTTCCTGAGGCGTAGTTCGCGCTACTTTGCAGCTGAGATTTCACCGGGGTTATCGAGGTAGCTGGATGTCATTTGAAGACCTGATTTCTCCCTCTATCTTTCTTTACTTTTCCATATTTTCTAGACTGTTCATATATTAGACTATTGGACTCATGTACTAGAGACTTTTGACTCGTGACACCGGATCGATGGGCTTTTATAGAGATTATTATTATTATGGTTTCCGCACAATTCATCTTTATTTCATACTTCTATTCACATCAGTTTGTTAATTTATTCCTGTTAATCGGCATTGAATTTTAATGAAAAAGGATTTAGTGTTGAATTGGACTAGCTTGCCTAGCATAGTGTTGGGCGCCATCATGACCTGGGTTGGGGTAGTGACAAGTTGGTATCAGAGCCTAGGTTACTGAGTGTCACGAGTTATGAGCATGTTCAGTATAGTCTCATGGATCGGTACGGAAACATCGTGAGACTTTGGAGCCTTTACGAAAACTTCATATTCTTGAAATTCTTGTCCTGCGACTTTGTTGAATCAAGAACTAAACTTCTATTATTCTATTCTCTTACATATGGTGAGGACACGAGCTACTGAACGAGGTGTGACCACAAGTGCCACCCACTGAGACCCCCAGAGGCCATGGACGCGGTCGTGGTCATGGTAGAGGCAAAGTAGCGAGGGCAGCATCTGTTGATCCACTAGCTGCCCCAGTTCCGAATTAAACTCCAGCAGTACCAGCTCAGGCACCAGCTGTGCCCATCGTGATTCTTGGCCTACCGGAGACCTTGACTTAGATTTTGACAGTTTGAACCGGCCTGGCTCAGGCAGTTTCAACCACCACAGCAGCAACTACTTCGTAGGCCGGGGGAGGCAATCAGACCCCTGCTACCCACACATCTGTGCAGTGAGCTCAGGGACTACAAATGCTAGAGGCTCCTCCGGCTCAGCATATTGCACTAGTGCAAGAGTTCAGGGTTCCGACGTCTTGGATGATTTCATCACCCGGCATAGCCGGAACCCTAAACTCTTGCACTGGTGCCAAAAAGCAGTGGTGGATATCGCTCGTGAGAGTTCTTCCTTGTATGATCGCATCAGAGAGTGCCAGTATGAGGATACACATTTGCTTATCCTTAAGGATAGGGTTCAGCACTATAATGTCGGTGACGTGACAAATGTTGATAATGGTGTGTTGTGGATGCAAGGCCGGATCTGCGTGCCCAATGTGGATGGGCTTTGGGAGTTGATATTGGATGACGCAATAGCTCACGGTATTTGATAATAGGTGAATTTGACTATAATTATGCCCTAAATAATCACACTTTATTGTTGAATTGATATTGTTTATGATGACAAAATGCTTTTATTAGTGTTTTTTGGTGTGTTATAGGTGCACATGAGCCATTGGAGACTAAAAGAGCTATTTTGGAGTCATAAGATGGTAAAAAGTCCAAGTGAAGACCTAAAGTGAAGTTGGCATAAAAATTTGAATGAAGATTCCGGAACACTGTTCATTCGCGGTTCATTCGTGACCGCGAATGAACCGTGAAAAAACAGGCTCGCGGAACATGTTGAGAATCAGAGACGTTGTCTGTTCGTGGTCCGTTCGCGATCGCGAACAAACCGCGAAAACTGTGGCAAGTTTGGAGGCGAATTTTGTAAAAACTTAATTTTTAATACCTAAACCCTCTATATAAGCCTAGATTTCGCCCAAGAGAGGCAAGCATTGTATTATTACCTACTTTTGCAAGATTATTAGTAAGAGAGAACTCTCTCAACTTATTTCTTTCTTTTATATTAATTCTTTGATTATGAATTCAATTATTATTCTTGTTTCTTTGATTGTGAGTAGATAATTCCTTATATAAGGTTTTGATGGAACCTATAGAGTGATGAACTTCTCGTTTATGTGACTACAAATTGTTAGCTAGATTTCTATTTGTTCAACTTCGTTCTTATTGTAGTTAATTGGTAGGATCCTCAATTAGCTGTGCCTATTTAATGTGCATAACTTGGAAAAGAGTGCATATTTAGGTATATTGTTGAATAACACCACACTTAGGTTGTTGGAGGAATCTATAACTTTAGGCGTAAAGGCGGGATTAGGAATAACGAAGCCTTGGGTGCAATCTTAAGTGAACTGTTCAAATTAAAGCTAGCTAGGGTAGCTCGGGAAAGTGCACTAGTAAATTATTGTAGTTGCTCGAGAGAGAATTACGGTAAAAATAGCGTTCATGATTGATATAATATATTGGCTATTTGTATGAGCATAAACCGAAGGGATTCCATCAATAGGAGAAATTATTACCTTAGCCTTTCTCTATATTATTTACCCACTATTCAATTCTTTCTTTTAAGTCTTTTAATTCTTGCAAAAGTTAGTTGTTATAAAACCTTCATAAAAATATACTCAAAGTTTGGGAACTTGCTTTCGAAGTGTTCTTGGGTTGTGAAAGTTGCAGTTGGTAGGTTAATTCCTTGTGGGATCGATTCTGGACTTATTTGACCAGGTTATATTGACTACGATCGTTGCTTGGACGTGAATCACTTTTGGCGCCGTTGCCGGGGAATTAACGGAATTATCAATTGCCATTGACAGAACTACATGATTCTTGTGTAGTCAGGTTCTTTATACACATTACATTGAAATTTTTGACAGTTGTTGAATTGGGTACTCAGGTGCATGCATAGAAAATTTGCAAGGACCTAAGAACTAATTGAAGGACACTCAGACCCCGAGCAAACTTTCCAGGCACGTAACAGGGCAATCAAACAAATTCAGCAATCTCAGCACCAATCAAACTAGATTTCAACATGGGAGACATGAACGACCCAAACCAGCAAGATGCGTTGAACATGCAAGAGGCGCAGGAGGCACAAGAAGGTGCAATATTTGACTGGGCACAACCAACAACGGATAATTTGGCAACTGCCATCATTGTGCCAGCAATTCAAGCTGAGTCTTTCCAGATTATCAACAACATGCTACACTTGTTGCAAAACAAGGTATTATTCTCTGGGTCTCAGGTTGAAGATCCACAACAGCACCTGATGAACTTTCTCTCAATATGTAAGACACAGAGGCAACCGAATGTGACACCGGAAGCCATCAGACTATTGCTATTTCCGTTCTCAGTTACAGGGGCTGCATAGGTATGGCTAAACTCACTCCCCATAAACTCTATTGCAACTTGGGATGAGTTGGTCAAGCAATTCCACAACAATTTTCATCCACTTAACAAGACACCTCAGCAAATTGATGAGATTGTGAGCTTCAAGCAGAAACTAATGGAGACATTACATGAAACTTGGGTCAGATTCAAAGGTATGCTTGTTATGTGTCCTCACCACAGGATCCCTGAGAAGATGTTGGGTAAAAGGTTCTACATGGGGCTTTCAGATAGTATGAAGAATATTGTAGATGCTTCAGCAGGTGGGGCTTTTCTGAGCAAGACTTGGAGAGAGGGCCAAAATTTGCTAGACAAGATGGCTCAAAATTTCGGGTGGACGACCAGGAATGCTCCTATCACTCCGGTGGTACACTCTGTACCTCTGAAACCGTCCAACGCTCTAGAGGATAACGTGGCAACTTTATTGACACAAATGAGCATCCTGACTAAGAAGGTGGAAGAATCTGGGGTCAAGCAGCAAGTTCACATTGTAAACACTACCAATGGCGGTTTATGCACATCCCGCATTAGCCAACCCATAGGCAATCCATGGGCTGCAGACCTAGAATATCAGTACCAGCATGAAGACATGAACTATGTGGCTAATTATGGAGGGCAGCGATAGGGTAACCAGAGTTAGGGACAGCAGGCTCCACAGCAGCATAGGCCTCCTCAGCAATGCAACATGTATGAGGCTACCAAACAACGTGGCTCCATATTCTAGACCTCAGAATTTCAACAACCAACAGCAGGGGTATCATCCACCTCCACCACAGCATGGGGGTAGACATGACGATGGGTTCACAAGGTTGGAAGCTATGATGCAGCAGGTAATTGGATCAAATGCCAAAACCAATGAAAGGATAGATGCACATGACGCAGCTATCAAGAATATGGAAGTGCAGATGGGCCAGATTGCTATGTCACTTAACAATCGTCCTCAAGGGACATTGCCTGCAGACACACAAACAAACCCGAAGGATCAAATCCCAAAGCAGCTGATGGCAGTTAATCTGAGAAGTGGTAGAGATCTTAATGCTGAGCAGGAAAGAGAGAGAAGCAACGTACAGGCTGAAACACTCACTCTAGTGCCCATTGAACTGGATGAGTCCACCGGGTTGGGTTGACAGAAGTTACAGTCCAGCCAGTAGCTGAAAATAAAGATGTGCAGCAGGGAATGTAGAAAGTAGTTGAACAGGTGGAGAAGCAAGTTGAGGAGAAAGTGATAGAAAAAGAAAATTCTCAAGTGATTGGGAAGAAGAGGCTTCCGGCACCATTCCCCCAAAGGTTGGCCAAGCACCAGACAGAAGACAAATATAAAAGGTTCTTTTGTATGCTCAAGCAAATCAAGGTAAACAGTCCTTTAATTAAAGCTCTGAAAGAAATGCCCGGGTATGCTAATACAATGAAAGACTTGATGCTGCGGAAATTTGATTCCCAAGACTTGGCCACCGTGGCTCTTACTCAAACTTGTAGTGCAGTGGTTTCTAGACCCATTACTGAGGAGCTATCTGACCCAGGTAGCTTCACCATTCCATGCACTATAGGAAACTTTGCCTTTGCAAAGGCATTGTGTGATTTGGGGGCAAGAATAAATCTTATGCCCTTGGTGATTTATAAGAGGCTGGGAATCGGGAGAGCTAGGCCTACTTCTATATGATTACAGCTTGCTGACAGAACAATTAAGCATCCATTCGGTATAGTGGATGATGTGCTCATTTAGGTGGGGAAGTTTGTGTTTCCCGCGGATTTTGTTATTCTTGACTGCAAGGTGGACGAGGAAACTCCTATAATCTTAGGAAGACCATTCCTAGCCACAGGGAGAGCTCTGATTGATTGTGAGACCGGGGAACTCAAGATGAGGCTGAATGATGAGGATATCATATTCAATGTGCAAATATCCATGAGGCACCCTAGTGAGTTCGCGAATTGCTCTCTCATTGACGCAGTAGATGTGATAGTGGAGACAGATGAGGTAGAATTGACAGTTGAAGATCCACTTCAGGCATGCCTGATGAACTTAGAAGAGGTAAATGGTGAAAGCCTGGCAGAGTGGGTGCTATATCTGGAAGGTAAGGGGTTTTGGGATAGAGAGTTGGAGTTTGCACCTCTATGTTATACATTGATTATTATGCCATGAGGACATGGCATGATTTTAAGTGTGGGATGGGAAACTTATCTTGTTTATATTTTATATAGTAGATGTAGCTGTAAATTATATTAGCTGGCTTGGAGCGATGATGGACACTTGGCGACGGGTTTCTTAAGGGTCTAAGTCGGAATAAAAACAGAACAAAAAAAAATTGAAAATTTGGAAAATCCAAAAATATGAGTAGAGGGCTCTTCCTTATGACGGACTATTTAGGACAACTACTCTTGAGGAAAGTAGTCCATGTAGGAATTTTCTTTTTTTTTAGGTAGTGTATCACCTCCCCGTTGGTTTTTCTTTTGACCACGGTTCTTTTCCAAAGGGTTTTATTGAACCGGGTTAGGTAGATTTTTCTTTTGTTAGGATTAGAGGGCAAAGGTTAACATGTAACCCCAAGTATTCACATTAGAAAAACTTAATTGAACTTGAGAATGTATTATCTAAGCTTGACTGTAGATTCTAGGATATGCCTTAAATTGCACAATACAACTTGCTTGAACATTGATAGGACTTTGTAGATGAACCTGATTCTGATTCTAAATGAGTTGCATGTTATGTGTGTGTGAGATTTTACTTACATTATATGTTTTACATGATACCTAGAACTTGCCCTGTATGTTTGCAAAGCGAAATAGAAGTTTTTTGGTTGTAGAGATGATAGACGCATTTCTTTGTGTAACCCCATAAAATCAATAAGACATAATTCACCTGTACATAGTAACCTAGTTAACCCCGTTGAACTTAAAGCCTATTCTTTGATAACCCTTGAATGTTCATGAAAAATCGAAATCTTATATTGTTCTACTTTACCTCCTAGAAGCACTTGTGTTGTAATGAATATGCAAAAGTCTAAGTGTGGGGTGAAGGGAAATTGAAAAAGGGGAAATAAAGAATGAATGGTAGAAATATGGTGAACTGTCAAAACAATATAAATGCGTTAAAAAAAGGAAAAACCTGCGCTATAGAGAGAAGCTCTGGCGAAATTTGACGACTAGAGAGAAAAACCTCGGTGCATGCTACGATGGACACACCGGCCACTGCCCAACCTTCTCTGAAGGTTGGGAAGTCATCTTCCTCAGATATAGAGCCAATACAAACAACCACAATCCCAAAAACGAACCAAACATACGCTAATCTTTTTAAGCCTCAAGCATTGAATGCTCCCATGCACGTAACAAACATAAATGTAAAATCTGTCGAGGATATACATGGTGAACCTATGGTGAGATGGAAGAAGTCAGAAGTTAAACAGTCCATTATTCAGCAAGGATTACATCTAGCAGTCCTTGGGAAATTCTCTTATGGAAAACCTGTGATCCAAGAGTTAAGGAAGGCTATTCTGATACAATGTGAACTTAAGGGTTGATGTTCAGTAGGTTTAATTGAAGAGTGTCATGTTTTGATCAAGTTGTCGTTGATGGAGGATTATATACACTTATTATTGAAGCCTGCATTCTATTTGAAGGCTCAAGGAGAGTATTGGCAGATGATATGCACAAAGTGGAGTCCATGGTGGTCTCTAGATGTTGAGACACCAATTGCCATAGCCTGGATATCCTTTCAAGAGTTACCTCCGAATTTCTTGGTAAGGAATTTGTGTTTTCATTGGCCAATGCAGTAGGTAAACCTTTGCATGTTTATTTAGCCACTCAAAATGGCACAAGGCATAGTTGTGCTAAGGTTAAAGTAGAGGTAAATCTTCTTGCAACATTGCCTCAAAGGATAAAAATTATAGAGGAAGCTGATGAAACTGGACCAGAGGAGTCGAAGTGGATCAAAATAAGGTATGATTATATGCCTAAATATTGTAAGACATGTAAGAATCAAGGTCATAAGGAAGATGAATGCTGGATTGTACATCCAGAATTGCATTAAAATATTGAAGGAGAAGGCAAGGATCATAGCAAGGAAAGAGAGGTTTTGGTGAGTTCTAATATGGTTGGAACAGCTGCTAAGTTAACAAAAGTTTTAGAAAGTGGAAAAGTTGTAGGGAAACCTACTACTAATCAAGCAAAACAAGAGTGGATGCAGGCAAGAAAAAAAAAGTATCAAAGGGATAAGAGGGGATACATTATTTAAGACAATGCTGGAAAAGATGTTGACAAAGGGAAGGGGAAAAACAAGGTTGAAGCAGTGGAAATCAAGAATAAATTTAATGTGTTGGAGTTGGAGGAAATACCAAATCCTATATTACAAATCACAGAAGGCAAAGGAGATGATCATAGCAATGGAAAAACTAAGTAGCAAAGATTAAGGCAATCCAATGAGGTACAGGAGATGCCAAATAAATCTAAGGAAAATAAGCAGAACACTAATCCTAATTCTATTAGGAATGAAGCAGCTGGCATTGAATTAATGCGTGTGAAAAAGGAAGTAGTGGAAAAAGTGTTGAACGGGAATTCTAAACCTGCTCCTAGTAGGATTAGTTTTTCAAGAGTACAAGAAGTGTCCAGTGCAAAAGGAGTCACAACTGATCACCAGTCGAAGGATGTTGGCAATAGGAGTACAGATGAGGACAGAAAAGAGAAGACTATTGATTGGGTGCACAGGAGATTTGGTACAAATAAAGAGGATCTTAGGCAGTGGAATGTGGCCATTAATCATGCTAGCCAAGATATATAATCTCAACCACTGGTAGAGTCAGACACACTAGAAGAGGATACTGAGGTTACTTTGTGGAGTGATGCAGTAGAGAACATGAATGAGCAGCAGACTATGGACTTGCAAGTAGATAATTCAGAAGAGGAACATCAAGGAGCATCAAAGGAAGCTACAAATATAGGTGGATCAGCTACTGAAGCATTGATCATGGTAGAAGGTAATGGAACAAGAACTCCAACTAAAACTGGGGTGATATTGCCTTATGTTAAGGAGGTTTCTGTAGATGCATTGGAGAAAGGGTCGGATAAGGATGGTAATAATGATAGTAACAAGGAAGCAAAGTGGAAAGAACAGCAATTAATATATGGGAAGGAATGGGATTTCAATGGAACAGTAACTCAGGCAATTACTGAACATGTGGAAAGATTAACACCTAGGTTGAGTTCTGTGTATGAGCTGCAATATCAAATGATGCAGGGGAATATAGGAGATATATGGGATGAATAACAACAATTCAAAACAGCATTGACATCATATGAAGCAGGAACACAAGCTATAGTTACAAAGGAAGATGCAGTTTTGCCTTTGGCATGTTCTTATGGGAATGGATCACCTTTACAAATCAAAGTGAATGTGCCATTGAAAACACCTAATCAGATATTACATGATATCATTACACATCAGAAGGTAGCACTACAAAATGGTGATGATGAATCTACAGCAGAGAATTTTAAAGGTGTGATGAGAGAACGGGATGTATCTCCTACAACAACTAATAAAAGTGGTAGGAAAGGGAAGAAGAATCAATTAAGAGAGCCACTGCAACATACAAGAATATTGCCTTGAAGGGCAGCCTCAACAACCTCAAGATGATGATCAAAACAATCATTTGGAACATAAGGTTTGTTAGGACACAACAGGTCTTTCAGAGGGTAATAAATATGCAGAAGGAGCATGGTTTTATCATTGTCGCACTTATGGAACCTAATCAGAAGAAGAAATGGGTGGAGAGGTATAGAAGAAGGCTAGGTATGGAAGTAGCAATTTCAAATGTAAATGGGAAAATTTGGTTATTCTTTGATTCAGTGGTGGAATGGGATATGGTAATTGATACTGAACAACAAATAACTATCAAAGTATATCATAAGGCGCTTGAGAAATATATTATGATGACTTTTGTATATGCAAAGTGTACTGTATAGGAAAGATTGGAATTGTGGGATAATTTGTACTATGTAGCTAGTGACATGGAGATGCCTTGGATAGTGTGAGGTGATTTCAATCTGGTAATGGCAGAGGATTAGAAGATAGGTGGTTTGCCAGTATACCTCACTGAATATGAGGATTTTGCATTCTGTGTAAATTCTTGTGGATTGTTCGATCTTGGATATAAAGGCAGTTGTGACGACCCGGCCCGTCGTCACGAGAATTACCACCCCGTTATGTTGAAATTGTATGTTTTATGCTTTTATATCAGTGTTAAAGTCAATCGGGTGAGTTAGGAGTGATTTGGATTGGAAATGAGGCATATAGCCTTTGTGAAGGAAACTTGAATAAGGAAAGTCAACCCGGAGTTGACTATATAGCTAGAGGGCTCGGAATCAGATTCTGATGATTCGGTTAGTTCCGGGAGGTGATTTGTGACTTAGGGGAGTGATCAGAATTGAATTTGAAGGCCCGGTGTAGAAATAGGCTTGAATTGGCTAAGGTTGAATTTTGGCGAAATCCGAACGGTAGGTGAGATTTTGATCCGGGGGTCGGAATGGAATTCCGACAGTTGCAGTAGCTCCGTTAGGTGATTTTGGATATGTCCGCAAATTTTTAGATCATTCGGATGTTGTTTAGTCGGGTTTTTGATTGATTGTGTAATTCGGAATGTTTTAAGGAATTTAGGATTTAATTCAATGTGAATTATGGGTTTTGATGTTGTTAAACGTGTTTTGAGGATTGGAGAAAGTTTGAATAAGGTATTAGGAGGTGTTGGTGTGTTTGGATGGGGTCCCGGGGGCCTCGGGGTGTTTTCAGATGGTTAAACGGGAGAAAATGTGGAAAATTGCAGGTTTTGATTCTGGTTCTGTTGTTTTCGCTCCTGCGGAAATGGGGGCGCAGGAGCGAGTCCGCAGAAGCGGACGAGGGGGCGCAGGAGCGCTTGGCTTCACAGAAGCGGACATCTTCTCCATTGAAGCGGCGTCGCAGGTGCGTAGAGGAGACCGCAGCAGCGGTCAAGAGACGAGATGGGAAGTCCGCAGAAGCGGAAGGTCGATCGCATAGGCGAGTCCGCAGAAGCGGACTCTTGATCGCAGAAGCGGGACAACCCGCAGGAGCGAGAGAATTTCCGCAGAAGGGGACGCGCAGGGGCGGTCCATGGATCGGAGGAGCGGGATTGGCCAAATAGGCCTGGGTTCGCAGAAGCGACCAATTGGTCGCAGAAGCGGTTCCGCAGGGGCGGAAAATGGCCCGCAGAAGCGAAAATCGCAGTGAGTTAAGTGTATCAGAAGTTAGAAAATTTCAGAAACATTTCACACATTTGGGTCTCGGCTTTAGAGGCGATTTGGGCGATTTTGAAGAGAAACTCAAGGGAAATCATCGGGTAATCAACTATGGACTTAAACTATGATTAGTATTGGTAATATTATGCAATTATATCATGAAAATGGAGGAATTTGGGGTAATTTATGGAGGATTTAGCCCTAGGCTTGAACTTTAGAAAATCAAGGTTTTGAATGGGCAAATGGAGTCCGAATTTGGTAAAATTGATATGCTTAGACTCGTATTGAGATGAGGGTTCCGAATATGTGACTTTTGTAATTTTTTGACAAGCGTAGCGAAAGTCGGGTTTTGACAACTTTGGGAATTTTGATGTAAATTGAGTTGTTTTGATTGGGTGTCGTCCCATTGGCCTAATTTGTTGCGTTTCTACTGTATTTGGTCAGATTCTATGCGTGCGGAGCTTGATTCTCGTGGCCAGGGCATTGCGGAGTAGTCGTCGCGCCGTATTGAGGTGAGTAATAGATGTGGTGATGACCAGCGGGTTCGAAACCCCGGTATACCACTTTGTGACGTTGTATAGCAGTGAGACACGTACTCTCATGTGAGTGCGGGGTCGATTGTGATTGGGGACTATGGCTTAGTCCGACTTGCTGATACTGTGTTATGATATTAGGCTATTCATGAGCCGTCGAACCTCCTTCTCGGATGGTTGCATATTATACTGTGATATTGGCTACTCTTGAGCCGTTGAACCCCTTCTTGGGCGGTTGAGTATACTTGTGGGCCGTGAGCCAGTTATTGGATCCCGCGGGGATCGTTATCATTGTCTTATCATATTGACATGTTAGTTACTACCAGTCCGTAGCTATTTCTGTTATCATGCTATTTCCAATCTCTGGAACTTGATATTACTGTTTTTCAACTGAAAAATGATAAAAGATGTTTTCAAAACTACTTTTGAGCCCGCGAGGCTGTATTTGCATATTAGCTGACTGGTAGTGGATCGGGCTGCGCGCCGCAGCGGTATATATGTTGGATCGGACTGCACGCCGCAGTAATATTGTGCTTGGGCTGTAGGAGCCCCTCCGGAGTCTGAACCCCCAGAGTGAGCACGGGTACCCAAATTGGATCGGGCTACGTGCCGTAGCGGTCATATCATGCATTGCATTGCATTTAGCTATATCTGCTAGCTGTTATTCTGCTTTGCTGGTACTTATTGGTACAGGTACAGTTGATATTGATTCTGTGACAGGGTATTCGATTACAACTTTACATAGTGCTTTATTGCGGATTTCTTATCTGCGCTGTCTTACCCTTGTTTATTACCACTGAGTCTGGCAGTACTCATTTTACTCCCTGCACCTTGTGTGCAGATCTAGGTACCTCTCAGCAGTGATCCAGTAGTTGTGCGAGGCGACATCCGTGGGATATACGAGGTAGCTGCAGAGTCCGCAGGACCCGATATTCCTTCTTACTGTCTTGATTTTGTATTGACTTTTCTTTCCGCACTTGGTATCTTGTAAACCTTTATACACTCATGTTCGGTAGAGGCTCATGACTCTTGACCCTTCGGTCTATGGGAGTTGATGTATTATGGGACTTGGTTCCCTGTTTTCGTTACATGTATCGCTATTGCTTCGTGATTTGATAAGCTTAAATGGGCAAAAGAGAGCTTCTAGCTCTGTTATTGTTATTGATTGGTCAGGCTGGCTTAGCAATGTGCTGGGCGCCATCACGACCAGATTTGGGGTCGTGACAGCAGTCCATTCACATGGTGGAATGGGAGACCAAATGAAGAGAGCATATTCAAGAGGCTGGATAGAATTCTGGTGAACATGCCTTTTCAAAATCTATTTCCAGATATTGAAGTGGAGCATCTTATTAGAACAGGAGCATATCATGCACCATTACTGATAAGCTGTGGAGAAGAAGCAATAAAGTTTGTGAAGCCTTTCAAGTTTTTGATCTTCTGGGCAAAACATGAAACACTTTTAGATGTGGTGAAGCAGAACTGGATTGCAGATTTTATGGGAGATCCATTTTTTATGTTTAAGTAGAAACTGAAAAAGGTTAAATCTGCTTTATCACAATGGAGCAGATTAGCCTATGATGACATTTTTAAACAACTAGCTATAAGAGAAGATGTGGTGAGAATTAAGGAGACGTTGTTTGAAGAAGATCCATCTACCGAGAATAGAGTTGTTCTTTAACAAGCTCAGACTGAATTGAAGAAGTATTTGAGCATAGAAGAGCAATACTAGAAACAAAAGGCAGGCATGAAGTGGTTTGAAGAAGGGGATAGAAATACTAGATTTTTTCATAATCATGTTAATGGAAAAAGGCAGAAATTGAAGTTGAAAAGGATTCAAAATAGTAATGGAGACTGGATTGAATCTCAGGAGCTAATGTCCAATGCTGCAGTGGAGTTCTATTAGAAACAATTTATTAAAGACGATGATCTTATAAGCTTTGATCTGTTGAACAATGTTCCAGCTATGGTGATAAGGGAGCAGAACATGGAATTGTGTAGATCACTAACAAGGGAGGATGCAAAAGCAGCAGTGTTTGCATTGAGCAGTGACAGTGCAAGTGGTCCTGATGGATTTTCAGGACTTTTCTTTCCGAAGTGTTGGGATATTGTTAGAGAGGACATTAATAGGTTGCTGACTGGTTTCTTTGATGGTAATCCTTCGCCTAAATCCATAACACATACCAATCTTGTATTGTTGCCCAAAAAGTCTAGAGTGCAAACATTTTCTGATCTTAGACCTTTTAGTCTATGTAATTTTATCAACAAAGTGTTCTCAAGGGTGGTGCATGATAGACTGGAGAAGATACTACCTGAGTTAATTTCTTTAAATCAATCAGGTTTTGTAAAGGGGAGAAGTATATTTGAGAATATTCTACTAACTCAAGAGATTGTAATAGATATTAGATTGAGGGGGAAGCCTGCAAATGCAGTTATAAAGTTGGACATCGCTAAGGCATATGATAGAGTATTATGGAAGTATTTAATGCATGTATTGAGGAAGATGGGATTTGCAGAATGTTTTATTAATATGGTATGGAATCTCATATCAAATAACTGGTATTCTGTGATGGTAAATGGTCAAGATACAGGATACTTTCATTCATCAAGGGAGTGAAGCAAGGAGATCCTTTGTCTCCAGCTTTCTTCATATTATCAGCAGAAGTCTTGTCAAGGTCTTTAAACAAACTGTTTGAGGATAAACTGTTTAGAGGATATGGGATGCCAAAGTGGTCTGATAATTTGAATCATCTTGCCTATGCAGATGATACAATTATCTTTGCATCTGCTGATCCTTATTCATTACAGAAGATAGTACATGTATTGATACAATATGAACTTACCTCTCGACAGATGATTAACAAGTCTAAAAGTTCATATTACATGCATGAAAAGGTAGCATGAGCTTTGACAAATACAGTGGCTAATATTACAGGTTTTGCAAAAGGATCATTTCCATTCAATTATCTTGGATGTCTAATTTTCTACACAAGGAGGAGGAAAAGTTATTACAATGAGCCGATTCAAAAGGTGAAAGCAAAATTACACTCTTGGAAGGGGAAGCTATTATCATATGGAGGAAAAGCAATATTGATATCCAGTGTATTGCAAAGTATGCCTACTAATATTCTTTCAGTGCTAGATCCACCTAAAAATGTATTGGAACATCTGCATAAGACCTTTGCAAGATTTTTCTGCAGTAATAAGGAAGAGGGAAGGAGTAGACACTGGACAAACTGGAAGAACCTATGTCTTCCTAAAGAGGAGGGAGGAGTAAGTTTTAGATCTTTATTTGATGTTTCTAAAGCTTTACTTGCTAAGTTGTGGTGGAGGTTCAGAACTACCAAGACTCTATGGGCTAATTTCATGTGGAACAAATACTGCAAAAAGGAAATTCCTACATTAGTTCAATTTAGAGGTGGATCACATGTATGGAGAAAAATGTTAGAGGCAAGGGAGGAAGTTGAACATGAGATATTGTGGGAGATGAATAAAGGGTCAACTAATGTGTGGCATGAAAACTAGACAGGATTGGGTGCTTTATACCATATCATACCTCCAGAGTTTCACATTAATGAACAACTGCAGGAAGTGGCTGAGTTGAGAGAGGAAGAGCACTGGAATGATCAACTTCTAGATCACACATTTCGTCCAGACATTGCAGATCATATTAGAGAAGAAGTTTACTATGCAGAAGATTATGCATGCTGGGATAAACCAAGGTGGATGCCAAATCCATCAGGAAAGTTTATAGTGAGTAGTGCTTGGAGAATTCTCAAACATAGAGAGCCAAACAATCCTGAGTTTGGCAAGATATGGACTAAAGTGCTGCCATTCAAAATTTCATTCTTTATATGGAGAGTTTGGAGGGGTAAAGTTCATACTGATGATATATGGAGAAGAGGGGGACAGATGATAGTGTCCAGGTGTTGGTTTTGTAGTTCACCAAAAGAGGAGACATTACAGCATGTATTTTTAACAAGTGACACTACAAAGTAGGTGTGGAAAACATTTATACAAGTTGCAGGGTTGAGAATCAATTTGATACAAATGCATCAGGTGGTAAGAGAACGGTGGAGTGCTAAATGTTGTCCAAAATATAAACCATTGTATCAAGCTGCTCCAGCTATCATTTTATGGGAACTTTGGAAAATGAGGAATACAATGAATATGGTGGAGCTATATCTTGTAGCAGGGTGATTCATGAAGTGAATACAACTCTGCATTATCTAGCAAAAGTGATATATCCTTGGCTAACTAACATTCCTTTGTTGTGACCTCATATGATCAGCTTCTTTGAGAACTACAAACCAGTTGTAGTCACTAAAAAGGTAACATGGCAGTTCCCATATGTAGGGTGGTACAAATGTAATACTGATGGTTCATCCAGAGCTAATCCAGGTCCTAGTTCTTATGGATTTTTTGTGAGAAATCATGTAGGAAACTTTGTGTATGCTAAGGCTAAGGAAATAGGGATGGCAACAAATATTATAGCTGAAGTAAAAGCAATCATAGAAGGAATAAATTACTGTGTGGAAAAGACAGTTGCATCATTTGATAATGGAGACGGATTCCTTGGTGATGAGAAAGATCATAGATGATGAATGGAAGACACCATGGTGTATAGGAGTAGAGGTGAAGAAGATCAAGGAGATAAAGAGTACATTCAATGTACTCTTTCGGCATGTTCTTAGGGAAGGCAACACAGTTGCAGATTTTTTAGCTAACCATGCTTTTTCTTTTGCAGGTATAGTCACATTTGAATCATTTCATGAGTTACCAAAGGAATGAAATGTGTTAATCAATATGGACAAATCTCAGATACAAAGTTGAGGATTAGGATAGCTAATAGAAAACCACCGGACTAATGAATTACTTCTACATATATTTAACTTACCTTGTCAATTTTTTCTGGATTTTGATGAATGGTTACTCAGTGGTATTAGCATATTCATATGCTCAACCTGGGAGCTGTTTATCAAAGCTCAGAAAGTCTGATTTGAAGGTTAAGGTAGCTGTGGATATAAGGTCATATGCTAGCTGGTGTATCTGTTTCGATTCAATTGCTAAAAAGATTTGGTTATGACTGGAATGATAAGTCAGAGGAGTCCTTATGTGGTTTGATCCAAAAAGTTGATTTGTGGAATGAGAAGAACTTTAATGATCACTGCTCGACGACTGTTATGTTATCTTACTGGTTAGCTTGGAGCAGAACTATTTTACATATGGTAGTAATATGTTTAATCGAGACATCAAGAACATCACTTGGGATATTACTACATATATTAGAAGTTACATCTGTTCTTTGGAGTTCATATTCTATTATGCAGCAGTTATGGCAGCATTTTTGGCTTAGGAAAACATCTGTGCTGTACTGTCATGATTTAGTGGTATTAGTGTGGTTTCACACTCAATCTGAACATGATAGTGCAATACATATGGTAATTGTTATGAGGAAGTTATTGATCTTAATAGCTTTGAGGAATTCAAACTGTTGGTGTTATGAATTGGTATTCAAGTTAGTCTTTGGATTGCATACTTTGGCGCCTGGTCAGAGATGTATAGGTGTTGCTTGGTATTTGTCATTGCGAGCTGAATTCGCATACACAAATAGGAGACGGACTTTGGATTCTATAGACACAGTAATAGTTCTATTAGTAGTAGTACGTAGTTGTAGTATTCATGTTAGATGGTATTTTGACCATTTTGTATATTGGACCATATTTGAGATTATATTTATATATTAGCCACTAGGCGTCATGCCTAGGGGTATATTTGATAAAACAAATGGGCTACCATTGAAATAAAAAAATATAAATGCATTGCAAAGCAATGATAAAAAAAAAGCAGATATATCAATGTATATATGTAAAGTAGAATGGCCAGTTACACCAACAAAAGAAAATTGGGGATTATAAGCAACTAAAGGTGAAGGAATGTTTAGGAGAGACATAAGGAAGAAAACAAGAAAAGAAAAGTTGTGAAAAAGAAAGAAAAGTGCTTAGGGAGGTTAGCCACTATAACCAAAAGTATCCTACCCATCCCGTAGCCAACATTACAACCCATAAAAACTTTTTGATCTATGATTAAATAACTCGATTAGTGGAGTATTACACTACGGGCAAGCCTATGGTGTGTCTGTATGCATATGAATGTTCTTTGTTGAGAGTCAGTGAATTTTTCCTATATCTATACGTTCCATGTTCTAAATTGTTTATGTGTGGGAACTTCTCTCAATAAATTGTGTGAGGGCATGTAACTCAAGAGGAAAACATTAAATTTGCAAGTCTGTGATAATAACTAGAGTAAGCAATAATGTGCTGGCGTGTGAGTTTACGGTTAGGTAAAGATTGTGCATGTCTTAGGTTAATCATGAAAGATAGCTTTTGTGACATATTTTGGGGGAGACATTAATAAAATTGGCCTAAAGTGTGATTAAGGTTGCTGGAGGACGTGCAAAGGTTTAAGTGTGGGGTATTGATAATACGTGAATTTGACTATAATTACGCCCTAAATAATCACACTTTATTGTTGAGTTAATATTGTTTATGATGAAAACATGCTTTTATTAGTGTTTTTTGATGTGTTATAGGTACACATGAGCCATTGGAGACTAAAAGAGCTATTTTGGAGTCATAAGATGGTAAAAAGGCCAAGTGAAGAGATAAAGTGAAGTTGGCATAAAAATTTGAATGAAGATTCCGGAACACTGCTCATTCGCGGTCCATTCGCGACCGGGAATGAACCACGAAAAAACAGGCTTGCGGAAAATTTTGAGAATTAGAGGCGTTGTCTGTTCGCGGTCTATTCGCGACCGCGAAAACTGTCGCACGTTTGGAGGCCAATTTTGTAAAAACTCACTTTTTAGACCTAAACCCTCTATATAAGCCTAGATTTCGCCCAAGAGAGGCAAACATTGTATTATTACCTACTTTTGCAAGATTATTAGTAAGAGAGAGCTCTCTCAACTTATTTCTTTCTTTTATATTAATTCTTGATTATGAATTCAATTATTATTCTTATTTCTTTGATTATGAGTAGCTAATTCCTTATCTAGGGTTTTGATGGAACCTATTGAGTGATGAACTTCTCGTTTATGTGATTACAAATTGTTAGCTAGATTTCTATATGTTCAACTTCATTGTTGTAGTAGTTAATTGGTAGGATCCCCAATTAGGTGTGTCTATTTAGTGTGCATAACTTGGAAAAGAGTGCATATTTAGGTATATTGTTGAACAACACCACACCTAGGTTATTGGAGGAATCTATAACTTTAGGCGTACATGCGGGATTAGGAATAATGAAGCCTTGGGTGCAATCTTAAGTGAAATATTCAAATTAAAGCTAGCTAGGGTAGCTCGAGAGAGTGCACTAGTAAATTTTTATAGTTGCTCGGGAGAGAATTATGGTAAAAATAGCGTTCATGATTGACAGAATATATTGACAATTTGTATGAGCAAACAGAAGGGATTCCACCAATAGAGGAAATCAATACCTTAGCCTTTCTCTATATTATTTACTCAATATTCAATTCTTTCTTTTAAGTCTTTTAATTCTTGCAAAAGTTAGTTGTTAGAAAACCTTCGCAAAAATATACTCAAAGTTTGGGAACATGCTTCAGAAGTGTTCTTAGGTTGTGAAAGTTGCAGTTGGTAGGTTAATTCCCTGTGGGATCGATTCTAAACTTATTTGACCAGGTTCTATTGACTACGACCGTTGCTTGGATATGAATTACTATTCTATTCATCCGGGTTTCACGAAGATGTATCAAGATTTTAGACAACACTATTGGTGGCAGAGGATGAAGAGAGATATTGTGGAGTTTGTAGCTCGGTGTCTTAATTGCCAGCAGGTAAAATATGAGCATTAGAGATCGGGTGGCTTGTATCAACAGATGATTATTCCTGGGTGGAAGTGGGAGAGGATCACTATGGATTTCGTAACCAGACTCCCACGTACTTTGAAGAAATTTGATGCTATTTGGGTGATTGTAGACAAGCTGACCAAGTCTGCGCACTTCATTCCTATTTGTACTACTTATTCTTCATAGTGGGTGGCAGAGATTTATATTCGAGAATTGGTTCGGTTAGATGGTGTCATAGTCTCCATTATATCATATCGGGACACTCAGTTTACTTTGCAGTTTTGGCAGACTTTTCAACGAGAGTTGGGTACTCAGGTATAGTTGAGCACAGCCTTTCACCCTCAAACAGACGGGCAGTCCGACTGCACCATTAAGATATTAAAGGATATGCTATGTGCCTGCGTTATTGACTATTGAGGGTTATGGGATCGGTTTCTACCGCTTGCAAATTTTGCCTGCAATAACAGCTACCAGTCGAGCATTCAAATGGCTCTATATGAGGCTTTATATGGAAGGCGATATGGATCTCCAGTTGGTTGGTTCGAGCCCGGTGAGGCTAGACTATTGGGGATAGATTTGGTCCAAGATGCATTAGAGAAGGTGAAGGTGATTCAGGAGAGACTACGTACAGCACAGTCACGACAAAAGAGTTATGCGGACAGGAAGGTTCAAGATGTATCCTACATGGTTGGTGAGAAGGTCCCGTTGAAGGTTTCAGCCGCAAAGGGGGTTATGAGATTTGGAAAGAAAGGGAAGTTGAGTCAGTGGTTCACTAGGCCTTTTGAGGTACTTAGGAGGATTCAGGAAGTGGCTTACGAGCTTGCCTTGTCACCCAGCTTGCCGAGTGTGCATCAAGTCTTTCATGTTTCTATGCTCCGAAAGTATATTAGAGACCTGTCCCAAGTTCTGAATTTCAATACGATTCAGTTGGAGGGTAATTTGACTTATGATGTAGAGTCAAAAACCATTTTGGACCGTCAGGTTTGAAAGTTGAAGTCAAAGGATGTTGCTTTGGTGAATGTGCAGTGGAGAGGTCGGCCCGTGGAGAAGGCTACCTGGGAGACCGAGCGGGAGATGCTGAGCAGATACCCTCACCTATATGAGAATCAGGTATGTTTGTTGTCTCTCTCGAGGACGAGCACTTGTTTAAGTTGGGGAGGATGTGATGAACCGACCCGTTGTCTCATGAGTCACCGCTCCGTTTTTTCCTATTTTCTACTTATTTATGCTTTATATCAATGTCTTGTGTGAACGAGTTGGTTTGGATTAATTTTAGAAGGAAATGAGACACTTAGTCTCTTTAAGGAAAGCTTATTCTGGAAAAGTCAACCGGATATTGACTTATGTGTTAGAGGACTCGGATGGGATTTTTGATTGTTCAATTATCTTTGGGGGATTATTTATGACTTAGGAGTGTGATCAGAAGTAATTTTGGCTTGAATTGGCAAACATAGTATTTTGGCGAATTCCGGTTGATAGGTGAGATTTTTATCCAATGGTCGAAGCTGTAGCTTCGTTAAGTGATTTGGAATGTGTGGGTAGAATTTCAGGTCATTCGTAGGTGATTTGATTAGGTTTTTGATCGAATGCGTATTTCAGTAGTTTTTGAAGAACTTAGGCTTGAACTTGATGAGAATTGATGGTTTTAGTGTTGTTTGAGGTACTTTAATTATTCAACAAGTTTGAATGATGTTATTTGCGGTGTTGGTGCTTTTGGTTGAGGTACCGGGGGCCTCGAGTGAGTTTCAGATGGTCAATCAGATCATATTGGCTTTGAGGAGTAGTAGATTTTTCATTTCAGGTGTTGCAGAGATTTATCTCTTTGATTTCGTGTAAAGGGCCATGCGTTCACAAAGAAGGATTTGGAAGGCAGTAATTTAAGCGTTCGCATTCGTATTAGAGGCTCGCGTTCATGGAAGACAAAGGGGGTTGAGCTTCGCGTTCGCGTAGGAGGGGACTGGGCCCCGTTGGCATCATTCTTCGCGTTCGCGGCATCAGGCTCGCGTTTGCGTAGTTGTAACTGCTAAAGCATCGCGTTCGTAGGTAAGGCACCGCATTTGCAAAGGGTAATTTGGTCAGATCCAAGTTTTGTTCATCGCGAACGCGAGAGAGCTCTCGCATTCGCATAGGGTAAAACGTCACCTGGACAAAGGGGTTTTAATAGCATTTCCTCAGTGAGCTAAGTCATATTTTCCTCCATTGTTGATAGTTTTAAGAGTTTTTTGGGAGAAATTGAAGAGGGTTTCGACCGGGATTGATTGGAGGTGAGTCTAATGAACTAATAATGTGATTATTATATGAAATTAACCTTGGAATTCATGGAAACTTTGCTAAAATGGGAAGAACTAGTGCTTGAGTTTTTGAAATAATAAATTGGGATTTGAAGGGCCATTTGAGCTCGGATTTGAGAGTTCTTGATATGTATGCACTCGTGGCGAGAAAAGAATCCCGTTAATGTGAAGGTTTCTGAGATCCGAGAAGTGGACTCGGGGTTTAGATTTTTGCTAATTTCGAGATTTTTAGTACTTTTCAATTGGATATTATTTCCTTAGCATATTGTGATGTATTCATTATGGTTTTGATTTGATTCGATGCGCGAGGAGGTCGATTTGAGAGGCAAGGTCATATTGTGCTAGAGTTTAGCTGGCATGAGTTGAGTAATGATTATAAATGATGTTCTAAGAATTTAAAACCCCAGACTTGCACAACGTAGTG
Source organism: Nicotiana noctiflora (assembly GCA_032618575.1). Taxonomy (NCBI): domain Eukaryota; kingdom Viridiplantae; phylum Streptophyta; class Magnoliopsida; order Solanales; family Solanaceae; genus Nicotiana; species Nicotiana noctiflora. The sequence goes on from JASVEL010000073.1 coordinate 99,212, forward strand.
CTATGTTGAGGTGAGACACACGCTGTATGATGAGTGTGAAGTCCACTAATACTGAGGATTGATACTTTGTCCATCCTGATTGATGATTCTATTGCACTTTCGCTGAGATTTAACTATCATCATTATCATTTGGGCTAGTTGCCATATTTTGGGCCTTGTGCCGACCTCTAGAACCCTTAGGGGCATTATTACTGATTGACCTCAGTTTACTTGTTAAAAATCATACCCTTAGACATGTTTCTAACTGATTAATATATTATGAACTAGCTTTTGAAATTGCTAATCCCAAACGAAGGTAATATGCGGACTGAGATCCTTATCTTATATTAGTACGCCCGAGAGGCTATGTTTATATTGACTAAGAGGGGTTTAGAACCCAATAGTGAGGATGTGTTTATACGTTATGGATCGGGCTGCACGTCACAGCAATATACTTATATAGATCGGACCGCACGTCATAGCAAGTATATATTTATATATATAGATCAGGCTGCGCACCACAGAAATATAGCTTAGGCTGTCCAGAGTTTGTACACCCCCAGTGAGTGAAGTCGATTATGGATCGGGCCGTGCGCCACAGTGATATACGGCTCGGGCTGCACACCGCAACGATGTAATTATGAATTTGGTTATTTTGAAGTGTATATGAGTTGAGTACTAATTTTAAGGGATTTCCCCGACTGTTTCTCATTGTTTGTTGTTTAAATGTTCTTACTGCTATGATATAGTACTGCTTAGTACTTTTACGTGATTTCATACTATCAGTCATTATTTATTTTTATTACTCACTGGGTCGGAGTACTCACATTACTCCCTGCACCATGTGTGCAGATCTAGGTGTTCCTGAGGCATAGTTAGAGCTACTCTGCAGTTCAGATTTCACCGGAGTTATCGAGGTAGCTGCATGGTGTTTGTAGACCCGATTTCTGCCTCTATCTTTCTTTACTTTTCCGCATTTTTTTAGACTGTTCTTGTATTATATTATTGGACTCATTTACTAGAGGCTTTTGACTCATAACACCGGATCGGTGGGCTTTTGTAGAGATTATTTTTATGATTTCCACACATTTCGTCTTTCTTTGAGACTTCTATTCACACTAGTTTGGTAATTTATTCCTGTTAATCGCCATTGAATGTTAATGAAAATGGATTGAGTATTGAATTGGTCGGGCTTGCCTAGCATGGTGTTGGGCACAATCACGATCCGAGTTGGGGTCATGACATACATACAGAATGCATTCCTTGCAAATTATTTCTTTCTCCACTCCAATTTATGTTGAAGTATTTGACTGAGCATGCCTTTTAAGAAATAGAAAAATTTATGGTCTAAATAAATCATAAAAAAATTTTGTTGCTAAGAATCCTTTCATTAGGTTCAAAGAGAAATTTAAAGTTCAATTGTTTCTAAATATAAAAAAGTGTCAGTCTTTTTCTTGGCTGACTAAAAATGAAAGAGTGTCACGTAAATTGAAAATAGGAGAATAACTAAATGTGCCCTTACAAAATTAGTACTACTCTAAACTTATTTAACAAAAATCGTAGTTCCTAATTTATTTACCAATATAGCTTGTATGTAGGGGTTTACATGATGAACTGCTAGATAAATTATTATAATTTTTCAAAAAGCTTCATCCTTGCTCTTTTTGTTATAATAAGTAGGTCTGCTATCCTGTTTTGTGATCCGTAACTATGTCTGATTATAGATCTCTAGCTTTTGCATTAACCATCGGCATTCATTTGAAGTCGGGCTATATTATTATTCTATGTATAACTTATTTTCGAATCAAACGACCCATGGAAGTTAGGCTTAGGCTATGATAGCTCGGTGAAGATCTAAACTAGGAGAAAAATGACTAGATGGCTTGTCATACGAAGAATACTTGAATACTACTTGTAAGACCATCAAAACTTAAACTATATATGTTTACTTTTGAGATTTTTTTCTTTGAATTATATTTTTTAAGTTATGGGTTCACATATACTATATATTATAATTATATAAATTGATGTTTCTCACTGAATTAAGTATTGAAGTCAGATGAATCCAGTATAAAAGGGTTGGACCCGCCCTTGAGTATAGTAATATACTAGTATAGTTACGATGAAAGTCTCTTACATGTACTACAAGTGTGAATTTAATTCTCACCATCTTTCTTCTCCTAATTTCCCTTTCGTAATATTATGGTTGACCCGTCCCGTCCCAACCCACTTAGTTCTGAATGGGATGGGCCCATATTAAACGGTATACAGGATGGGACGGGCTGCCCATTTTGTCCCATTAATCATGTCTCATCCTGTTTCATGTGAATTTTCAATTATTTTTTAAAATAGAGCTATTGGGCAACGACCTTGTTTGCAAATTTAGCCATTCCCAATGTCTATAAGCGGCTATAAATATAGTGGAATGATTGTAAAATTAAAATGTGACGACTCAAAGGGTTATCACCTGTTTTCTCATCTGTTACGTGCTTTCGAGCCCTTGAAAATCTCATTTTCTATAACCTCGATTTTGTGTGTGTAGTTCAGGCGAATAGCCAGAAAATTTTTATGTTGAACTATGTGAATTCTGTGAAAATTTTGAAGAATTTTGATATTAATATGATTATAATTGACTTTGGTCAACATTTTTTGGAGACGGAACCGAATCCAAGATTGGACGATCCCGAAAGGTTCGTAGAAAAATATGAGACTCGGGCATGTGCCCGAAGTCGAAATCTGAGGTCTAGAACCCGAGTAAAAGAATTTTTCTGTTAAATTATTTTTTCTGAAATTGGTAAGGAAAATGGAAATGAAAATTTATTAAAAGACTGTGGTATCGGGCTCGTATTTTGGTTAATACGCCTGGTACATGTCTTATATATTGTTTAAGTGATTGTTGTAATGTTTGGCTAAATTTGAACGTCATTTGACGTGTTTTGAGCTAGAAATTGTAAATTTGATGGTTCATGGAAATTAGAAGGGAATTGTGGGTCTTGAGACCTAATTTGATGAATTATGACGTGTTTGAGCGATTTGATCGCACAGATGAGTTCGTAGGATATTTTTTGTGTTATGTGTATGTTTGGTTTGGAGCCCCGATGGCTCAGGTGAGTTTTGAGTAGGTCCTGGGAGGCCTTAGGCTTAAAATATCAGATGTGGCAGTGAAGCAGGTCCCACACAGCCGTAGTGCATTTTTGTGCAGTCCACGTGGACTGGTTCAGAGAGGCGTTGGTTTAAGCTCAAGTAGCGCGGTCGCGGACCACAACAATGCGTCCACGCTAGAAGTCACGCCGCCGCGATGCATTTCTATGCAATCCGCGTGGCCAGGTTCAGTGAGTCTATGGGTTGAGTTCGACAAGCGCGGCCGCACACCAAAACAGTGCGGTCCGCGCTGGGTAGGTTCAGAGAGCCATTTTTTTCCTTTTTCGGCACGGCCATGTAGCATCCGCACCAACCTTTAGTAAAGTATATAAATCTGAGACTTTTATCTATTTTACATTTTTTCAAAACCCAAAACATAAGAGGCAATTTTTCAAACAATTCTTCTTCTTCAAAATGATTGGTAAGTGATTTCTAACTTATTTTCTTTCCTCCTTAACGTGTTTAAACATAATTTAAACTTCAAAATAAGGATTTTAATGGTGAAATTGGGAAATTTAGGGTAGAAGTAGGGTACTTAAATTTGGGGGTTTTTGACCTTAATTTGGTTCCGATTCCAAAAGAAATCACATATCTGAGTTCATAGGGGAATGGGGTAATCAGGTTTTAATTCGAACCTCGGGTTTGGACCACGTGGACCCGAGGGTATTTTGGGAGTTTTTGAGTAAAACTTGGAAAAATCATTTTTATGCATTCACATTGATTCGTATAGATTTTATTAAAGTAATTGATCAATTTGTGATTAGATTCGAGCAAATTGGAGGTGGACCCACGAGGTAAAGCAATAGTTGAGGATTAAGTGGATTTCAAGGCTTTGAGATAAGTGTTTGGTCTAACCATAGCTTAACGGAATAGGAGTTGAGTCTTGTTGCTAAATTCTATGTGATAAAGTATGATATATAGGTATGGTGACGAGTATCTATACATTGGTGTCTAGCATGACCGTGAGTCCTTATAATGTGATTATCATGAGCTGGCTGTGAATTCCATGTTATTGGAGGATGTCTATATACTGTGAATAATGTGTGAATAGTAAATGATCATTTAATTCTTTGGAGCGTTGGCTCAGAATAGTAAAGTGAATTATAAGATAAGTAAAGTAAGGAAAAAAGGAAACGTTGTTGATTATTCCCTTTCCGAGACGTAAGTATCTATTGTATTGTCCCTTGCCGGGATGATTGAACTATTAATTGTACTCCCTTGCCGAGATGTTTGCTATGTATTTATCTATTATGTATCCCTTAATTGTGACTGTTGCTTGCGGACTCTGACTGTTAAACGATATTGAGGAGCGGGTTGCACGTCGCAACAAATGATACTGAGGAGCGGGTTACGCACTGCAATAATGATAGATGATAAATAATGTGGGTAGGGTTTCGTACCGCAACGGTAGTATTATAGAGCGGGTTGCACGCCGCAACAGTTGATATCCTGTGTTTATGTCGGAATATTGGCTTATTGTTTCATTTTTGATATTAAGTTATTTTTTGTTTTTACTCTGGATACTGTTTATTTTGTATTTCCCCGCAGCATGTTCCCCCTCCTATGTTGTTAATTACATGGTATTCGATTTTTGTCGTATATTTATAACTTCACAAGTTTATGTGGTGTCTAGTCTAGCCTTGTCACTACTCTGCCAGTGTTAGGCTAGACGCTTACCAGCACATGGGGTCGGTTGTGTTGATACTACACTTCTGTGTATTTTTGCACAGGTCTAGGTTTTGAGAGCGGCAGTAGTAGTTCGGGAGCAGGATTTTTATTATCACGAGACTGAGGTAGCCTTGCAGGTGTCCGCAGGCCCAGCGTCTCTTCTTATGTTTTCAATTTACTGTTGCCTCATTGTTTTTGAGAACAGACATCTGTTATATTTCTTTCGGACCTTTGTATTTAGTTTATTCTTAGTGGTTCGTGAGTATGTGTCACCAAATCTTGGGGTAGAGGATATTGTTGAGCGTTTCATATTTATTTCAGACTTATAAAATTAGACTTTCGCAGTTATTATTGTTATTATTACCGATGGTATAAGTTGATAACAGAATGATTTTATTCATTGAAACGGTAGGTAAGTTGGCTTACCTAGCTACTACGAGTAGAGGCCATCACGATTCTGATGGTAGAAAATCCGGGTCGTGACATAAAAAGTATTTTTTTCTTTTCTCCAAGCTTATTTAATTTTTACTCTACTTAATTTGTTTTTTTTTAAATTAAGAGGTGCAAAAGGAAATTTTTCGTAATTTATAAGAATTTAGCAATTCAATAAATAACTTATTGCATGGTGAAAGGAGTGTAGAAAAGAATTTCTAACACTTTCAATAATGACCCGAGATATACTGCGCTAAATACTTTTAGTGCTGCAAGATTTCCCTATTAGGCTAATGTATTAGAGAAGTTTCACAAAGTATACTACCATTGTACTCGTAGGGGAGACAAGTTAACTTTTCTACCCCTCTCCAGGTTGAGAACATCACATCTATATATGCACCTTCACAAATCTTCACATAATGGAAATATTGTCACGACTCAAAATTCACTAAGGGTCGTGGTGGCACTGGCCATTACTGTCAAGCAACCAACCAAAATACTCAATTAAATTTCCAATTTTGTATTGTCAAAATTAGATTTCTTTACACATTAAATAGCAAATAATAAAATTTACGGAAACAACTGCGAAGTCTTTAACAAACTTAATATTTAATAATCCAAGAATCCTCCCAGAACCCGGTGTTACAAGTGCATAAGTATCTATTAACAAGAAAATAAAATACAACATTCGTCTGAAATACAGTGAACATGAAGTAAATACAGTATACTAAAAAGGGACTGTACTAGCTGCGGCTGTCTCGAATAATGCAGCTCACCTAGTCCTAGAATCATCCGTGCTGCTACACTCAGTAGGTCGCTAGAGTTACATATACATGTGCAATAAAAATGCATATAAGTGTAGTATGAGTACGTAAACAACGTGTACTAAATGAGTGTGACGACCCATAGGGTCATCTCCTATTTTCCTCATCTGTTTCGTGCTTCTGAGGCCTTGAAAACCTCATTTTCTATTGCTACGATTTGCGTGCACAGTCCGGCGTATAGCCGAAAAGATTTTATGTTGAAATATGTGAAATCTGTGAAATATTTGAAGCATTTTTATATTAATATGATTATAGTTGACTTTGGTCAACATTTTTGGTAAACGGACCTGAACACGAGATTGGACGGTCCCTGAAGGTTCGTAGAAAAATGTGAAACTCGGGCATGTGCCCGGAGTCGAAATCCGAGGTCTAGAACTTGAGTAAAAGCATTTTTCTGTTAAATTATTTTTCTGAAATTATTATGGAAAATGGAAATGAAAATTGATTAAAAGACTATAGTATCGGGCTCGTATTTTGGTTTCGACGCCCGGTACAAGTCTTATATGTTGTTTAAGTTCTTCACGTTAAGTTTGATCAAAATCGGACGTCGTTTGACGTGTTTCAGACCTAAATGTGTAAAGTTGGAAGTTCATGAATTTCGAAATGAAAATGATGATTTTGAGGCTTGATTCAATGATTTTGATGTTATTTTGTCGATTTAATCGCTCGAGTAAGTTCGTATGATATTTTAGAGTTAGTGTGTGTTCTTAGATAGGAGCCCCGAGGGCTCGAGAGTGTTTCAGAGGTGTGTCGGGTGGTTTTTCAGTTGGAAACATAGCAGATTTTCTTCAGTTATTGCAGACTGGATTTGTTCTTCGCGAACGCGGCCCCAGGCTCGCGTTAGCAGTGCCTTGTTGTCCCCTCTTACGCATTCACGGTTCTTCTCACGCGGTCACGTAGTTTGGTCATGACCCCAAACCCGATCGTGATGGCGCCCAGCACACCACTAGGCTAGTCTGACCAATTATCAGCAATCATGGAGCTATAAGCTCACTTTATTCAATTTAAGCGTAACAGAATAATTCCACAGTTATAGATATATTAAAAACAGGGAACCAAGTACCAACACATTCCAACTCTCAAAATCCAAAGGGTCAAGAGCCTCTAAAGAACATAAGTGTAATAAGGTTTACAACCAAACTTAGTGCGAAAAAAAAATGACAATATGAAATGAAAAGACAGCTAGAAGGGGAGTCAGGTCCTGCGGACGCTGCAGCTACCTCGACTATCCCGCACAAGACCTCTGAGTGGCTACCGGATCAGGTCTGCTGAGAGGTACCCGGATCTGCACACAAGGTGCAGGGAGTAAAATGAGTACTGCCAGACTCAGTGGTAATAAACAGGGGTAAGACATCGTAGATTAGAAATCCACAATAAAACACTATGTAAAGCTGTAACTAATACCCTGTAACAGTTCAATATCAACAGTAGAGAGCCAACAATATCAACAACAAGTATAACAGCTAGCAGATGTAGCTAAATGCAATGCAATGCATGAAATGACCGCTACGACGCGTAGCCCGATCCAATTTGGGTACCCGTGCTCACTGTAGGGGTTCAAACTCCGGAGGGGCTCCTACAGCCCAAGCACAATATCGTGAACATACGCTGCGGCGTGCAACCCGATCCACTACCAGTCAGCTAATATGCAAATGCAGCCTTGCAGGCTTGAAAGTAGTTTTGAAAACTCTTTTATCATTTTTCAGTTGAAAATAGTAAATGTCAAGTTCCAGAGATTGGAAATATCATGATTACAGTAATAGCTACGGACTGGTAGTACAACTAGCATGTCAATATCACAAGACGATGATAACGATCCTCGCGGGATCCAATAACTGGCTCACAGCCCACAAGTATACTCAACCATCCAAGAAGGAGGTTCAACAGCTCAAGAGTATCCAATATCACAATATAATATGTAACCATCCGAGAAGGTGGTACGAAGGCTGAAGAATAGCCAATATCATAACACAGTGCCAACAAGTCGGTCTAAGCCATAGTCCCCAATGACAATCGACCCTGCACTCACCAGAGAGTACGTGTCTCGCTGCTATACAATGTCACAAAGTGGTATACCGAGGTTTCGAACTCGCTGGACATCACCCACATCTATTACTCACCTCAATACAACTCGACGACTAATCCGCGATGCCCTTTCCATGAGAATCAAGCTCCACACGCGTAGAATCTGATCAAATATGGTAGAAACACATCAAATTAGGCCAATGGAATGATACCGAGTTAAAACAACTCAATTTACACCAAAAATGACAAAGTTGCCAATACCCGACTTTCGGTACGCTTCTCAAAAAATTACAAAAGTCACATATTCGGAACCCTCATCTCAATACGAGTCTAGGCACATAAAATTTGCCAAATTCGAACTCCATTTCCCCATTCAAAACCTTGATTTTCTATATTTCAAGCCTAGGGCTAAAACCTCCATAAAATACCCCAATTCCTCCATTTTCATGAGATAATTGCATAATATTATCAATACTAATCATAATATAAGTCCATAGTTGATTACCTGATGATTTCCCTTGAATTTCTCCTAAAAATTGCCCAAATCGCCTCATAAGCCGAGACCCCAAATGTTGAAATGTTTCTGAAATTTTCTAACTCCTGATACTTTTAATCCTTCTGCGATTTTCGCTTTTGCGGACAAACATTCCGCTCCTGCGAGCCCGTATCCACGACCAGCTGGTCGCTTCTGCGATTCCAGGCCTAGCCGGCCAATTCCACTTCTACGAACATAGGACCGCTTCTGCGCGTCCGCTTCCGCGAAATCATAACCGCTTCTACGGAAACTCCCGCTTCTGCGCACAAGAGTCCGCTCATGCAGACTCGCCTGGGCGATTACAAATCCGCTTCTGCGGACTTACCCATTACGCCTCAAGTCCGCTTCTGCGATCACCATCTCGCACCACCGATGCCGCCCCTGCGGACCAGTCTCCGCTTCAGTGATCGCCTCCGCTCCTGCGCCCCCTTGTCCGCTCCTGCGCTCCCATTTCTGCAGGAGCAAAAACAATAGAACCAGTACACAAAGTCTGCAATTTTCCATATTTTCTCTCGTTTGACCATCCGAAAGCACCCCGAGGCCCCCGGGACCTCATCCAAACACACCAACGCATCCTAATGCCTTATTCGAACTTGTTCCGATCCTCGAAATATGTCTAACAGCATCAAAACCCATAATTCATATCGAATTCAAGCCTAAATTCCTTAAAACCTTTCGATTTACAAATTCGATCAAAAACCCGACCAAACGATCCGAATGACCTGAAAATTTGCGGACATATCCAAAATCACATGACGAAGCTACAGAAATTGTTGGAATTCCATTCTGACCCCCAGATCAAAATCTCACCTACCGTTTAGATTTCACCAAAATTCAACTTTAGCCAATTCAAGCCTATTTCTACACCGGACCTCCAAATTCAATTCCGATCGCTCTCCTAAGTCACAAATCACCTACCGGAACTAACCAAATGATCAGAATCCGATTCCGAGTCCTCTAACTAAATAGTCGACTCCAGGTTGACTTTCCATATTCAAGTTTCCTTCAAAAAGGCTATATGCCTCATTTTCAATCCAATTCACTCCTAACTCACCCGATAGACTCTAACACTGATATAAAAGAATAAAACATATAATTACTACATAACGGGGTGGTAATTCCAGTGATGATGGGCCGGGTTGTCACATTCTCCCAATCTTAAGCAAATGCTCATCCAAGAGCGGGTCAAGAAACATACCTGAAGTCTCTAACAAGTGAGGATATCTGCTCCACGTCTCCCGCTCAATCTCCCAAGTGGCCCCCTCCACTGGTCGACCTCTCCACTGAACCTTAACTGATGCAATGTCCTTGGACCTCAATTTCCTCACTTGTCGACCCAAAATAGCAATAGGCTCCACGTCATAGGATAGATCACCATCAAGATGAATGGTACTGAAGTCTAAGACATGAGACGGATCCCTAATTTACTTCCGGAACATAGACACATGGAATACTGGATGAACGCTGGATAAGCTGGGTGGCAAGGCCAACTCATATGCCACCTCTCCAACCCTCCTGAGTGTCTCAAAAGGACCAATGTACCTGGGACTCAGCTTCCCCTTCTTCCCGAACCTTATGACACCCTTCATGGGTGAAACCTTCAATATTACTCTTTCACCAACCATGAAAGACAACTCTCGAACTTTACGGACTGCATAACTCTTCTGGCGAGACTGTGCTGTGCGAAGCCTCTCCTGGATCAACTTCGCTCTATCCAAAGCATTCTGAACTAACTGGGTCCCTATTAGTCTATCCTCGCCAGGCTTAAACCATCTCACGGGAGATCTACACCGTCTGCCATACAATGCCTCGTACGGGGCCATCTGAATACTCGACTGATAACTGTTGTTATAGGCAAACTCAACAAGTGGCAAGAACTCATCCCACGAACCATCAAAGTCAATCACACATGCTCGCAACATATCCTCCAGGATCTGAATAGTGCGCTCAGATTGCCCGTCTGTCTGGGGGTGAAATGCAGTGCTCAACTCAACCCGCATACCCACCTCCCACTGAAATGCTCTCCAAAACTGAGAAGTGAACTGAGTGCCCCTATCAGATATGATAGATACTGGGAACCCATGCAACCGGACAATCTCCCAAATAAAGATCGATGCCAACCGCTCCGAGGAGTACGTAGTACTAACTGGAATGAAATGAGCTCACTTGGTCAGCCTATCCATAATCACCCAAACAGAATCAAACATCCTCGGTGTCTGAGGGAGTTCAGTAACAAAGTCCATAGTGATCCTCTCCCACTTCCACTCAGGAATATCAATGCGTTGAAATATACCAGCAGGCCTCTGATGCTCGCGCTTAACCTGCTGACAGTTGAGGCACCGTGCTACATGTCTGACAATGTCCATCTTCATCTTCCTCCACCAATAGTGTTGTTTCAAGTCTTGATACATCTTCGCAGCTCTTGGATGGATAGAATACCGCAAGCTATGGGCCTCCTCCAGAATCAACTCACGAAGGCCATCAATATTGGGCACACATATTTGGCCCTGCATCCTCAATACGCCGTCACTATCAATGGTCACATCTCTAGCATCATCATGCTGAACTCTGTACCTAAGGACAGCCAAATGTGGATCATCATACTGGCGCTCACGAATACGATCAGATAGAGAAGACCGAGATACAACACAAGCCAACACCCTGCTGGGCTCTGAAATGTCTATCCTCACTAGCCGATGGCTAGCACCTGAACATCATAAGCAAATGATCTCTCCTCAGCTGGAATATATGCCAAGCTCCCCATACTGGCCGCCTTCCAGCTCAAAGCATCGACCACCACATTGGTCTTCCCCGGATGATATAAAATAGTGATGTCATAATCCTTAAGCAACTCAAGCCATATCCGCTGTCTCAAATTAAGATCTTTCTGTTTGAACAAGTGCTGGAGACTACGATGATCGGTATACACCTCACAGGACACGCCGTACAAATAATGCCTCCAAATTTTCAAGGCATGAACAATGGCAGCTAGCTCCAAATCATGAACAGGATAGTTCTTCTCATGTGGCTTCAACTGCCGAGAAACATAAGCAATCACCTTACCTTCCTGCATCAACACACAACCTATCCCCACTCTCGAGGCATCAAAGTAAACAGTATATGAACCTAGAGCTGATGGCAATACTAACAATGGAGCTGTGGTCAAAGATTTCTTGAGCTTCGGAAAGCTCTCGTCGCACTCATTCGACCACACGAATAGTGCACCATTCTCAATCAAGTTAGTCAAAGAAGAAGCAATGGATGAAAATCCCTGAACAAACCGGCGATAATATCCCGCCAAGCCAAGAAAACTCCTAATCTCTGTAGCTGAGGACGGTCTAGGCCAACTCTGCACTGCCTCTATCTTCTTCGGATCAACCTGAATACCATCACGAGACACCACATGTCCTAGAAATGCTACTGACTCGAGCCAAAACTCACACTTGGAGAATTTAGCATATAGCTTCTCCTCCATCAACCTCTGCAACATAATACTCAAATGCTGAGCATGCTCCTCCTGACTACGGGAGTAGACTAGAATGTCATCAATGAACACAATCACAAATGAATCCAAATAGGGACTGAACACACTGTTCATCAGATGCATGAACGCTGCTGGGGCGTTGGTCAGCCCAAAAGACATCACAAGGAACTCATAGTGACCATATCTAGTCCTGAATGCAGTCTTCATAATATCAGAGTCCCTGATCTTCAGCTGATGATAGCCTGAACGAAGATCAATCTTTGAAAGCACCCTCACACCCTGTAACTGATCAAACAAATCATCAATGCGCGGTAGAGGGTACTTGTTTTTTACTGTTACTTTGTTCAATTGCCTATAATCAATACACATTCGCATGGAACCATCATTTTTTTTAACAAATAACACTGGCGTACCCCACGGGGATACACTAGGGCGGATGAAACCCTTATCTAGAAGCTCCTGAAGCTGTTCTTTCAGTTCTTTCAACTCAGCTGGTGCCATCCGATAAGGAGGAATGGATATGGGCTGAGTGCCCGGCACCAAGTCAATGCCAAAATCAATATCCCTGTCCGGCGGAATGCCCGGCAGGTCTGAGGGGAATACATCTGGATAATCCCTCACCACAGGTACATAATCAATGCTAGGAGACTCAGCTCCCACGTCTCTCACAAATGCTAAGTACGACAAACACCCCTTTTCAACCATTTTCTGAGCCTTTAAGAATGAAATGATACGGCTAGGGACGAAATCAGTCAAACCCCGCCACTCAATCTGAGAAATACCAGGAATGGCCAATGTAACTGTCTTAGCATGATAATCCAATATAGCATTGTACGGAGACAACCAGTCCATACCCAATATAACATCGAAGTCCACCATCCCCAACAATAACTAATCTGCCTGGGTCTCCAGACCCCCAATAGAAATAACACAGTATCTATAGATATGATCCACAACAATCGTATCACCCACGGGGGTGGATACATAAACAGGTAAATCAAGACTACCACGAGTCGCACCCAAATGATGTGCAAAATAAGAGGACACATGAGAATATGTGGACCCTGGATCAAATAGAACAGAGGCATCTCTGTGATAGACAGAAATGATACCTGTAATCACTACATCGGAGGCAACTGCATCACACCTGTCAGGGAGTGCATAGAATCGTGCCTGGCCTCCATAGGATCTCTTCTCGCCTCTCGGGCGACCACGAGAAGACTGACCTCCACCTCTACTAGCCTGAGATGGTGCTGAAGAGGAGGGTTGATCCCTCTGCTGAGCCCTGTCACTACGTAGTCGAGGGCACTGCCTCCTTATGTGGCCAAACTCACCACACTCTCAACAAGCAGCTGGTGCTAGAGAAGGGGACTGAAGGGAACCCCTCGCCGCAAAAGAACCTTGGGCTGAAGAAGTAGGTGCTGCACTCTGGGCTGGGAGGGCACTAAATGAAGACTAACCCTGCTGAAACCCCTGTCGACCATGACCATAAGAACCTCCGCTCTGCTCAGGGCGGCCTGAATGAGAAGGTCTAGATGGGCGACCTCTTCCCTGCTGGAAACGCCCTCTAGATGGAGCACCACTAAAACTACCAGAACCATGAGCCCTATTGGCCTCCCGCTCCTCCCTCTCTTGGCGACGATCCGCCTCAATGGAGCGTGCCATATCCACAACCTGCTCAAACGATGAAGATAAAACTCTCTCTCTGGTCATGAGAATGCAAATGGAGTATTTGAGGCCATCAATGAACCTCCCGATCCTCTCCCTATCAGTAGGGATCATCCATGTGGCATGCCTAGCCAACTGTGTGAATCTAAGCTCGTACCGGGTCACTGACATGTCGCCCTGAACCAACCACTCAAACTGGCGACGAAGCTCCTCGCGACGGGACCGTGGTACATACTTCTCTAGGAAGAGAGTAGAGAACTGCTGCCATGTGAGAGGTGCTACTCCTGTAGGCCTACGCCTCTAAAACTCCTCCCACCAATCAAATGCGGGACCAGTAAACTGAAAGGTAGTAAATGAAACTCCGCTGGACTCAAGAATACCAGCTGTACGTAGCATCCTCTGACACTTATCCAAGAAACCGTGGGCATCCTCGCCCTCAACGCCACTGAAATGGGGTGGGTGAAGTCTACCAAAGCTCTCAAGGCGACGCTGCTCGTTGTCGGGCATAGCCTGAACCATATGCTCTGGAGCTGGTGCAGCTAGTGGAATAACTGGTGCAACCACCTGAGCGGGGACCGCCTCTGGCGTCTGAAGCCCCTGAACAACCTGCTCAGATGTGCGAGTTGCAGGGGTCTGCTGACCACCCCCTATCTGAAATGTCGCTACAGTAGCGGTAGCTAATACTACCTGAGCCAAACTAGAACACACCGATAATATCTGAGCAAGAGTCTCCCGAAGACCAGGAATAGCAATAGATACAGTCTGGGCCTGAACTGGGGCTGCTGGAGCAACAACCACTGGGGGCTACTCCTGAACAAGTACAACGGGTGGGTCAGCTAGCACTGCCTCAGCTGCCCTACCTCTACCTTTGGCACGACCGCGCCCACGGCCTCTAGCAGGTGGCAATGGAGGTCGTCCACCTTGTCCTGATGCTCGCGTTCTCGCCATCTGCGAGAGAATAGAATATAAAAGTTCAGTTCTTAGAACAACAAGATCGCACGACAGAGTTCAAGAAAAGTGAAGTATTTCCTAAAGGTTCGCAGCCTCTCGAGGATAAGTACAGGCGTACCCGTACCGATCCACAAGACTCTACCAACCGGCTCAAGACTCAAGAGGCCTAGTAAACCTAGGCTCTGATACCAACTTGTCTCGACCCCAAACCAGCCTGACAAATTATCAACAATCACAGAGCTATAAGCTCACTTTATTCAATTTAAGTGTAACAAAATAATTCAGCAGTTGTAGATATATTAAAAACAGGGAACCAAGTCCCAACACATGACAACTCCCATAGTTCAAAGGGTCAAGAGTCAAGAGCCTCTAAAGAACATAAGTGTAATAAGGTTTACAACCAAACTCGGTGAGGAAAGAAATGACAATAGGAAATGAAAAAACAGCTAGAAGGCGAGTCAGGTCATGCGGACGCTGCAGCTACCTCGACTATCCCGCGCAATGCCTCTGAGTGGCTACCGGATCAGGTCTGCTAAGAGGTAACTGGATCTGCACACAAGGTGCAGGGAGTAAAATGAGTACTGCCAGACTCAGTGGTAATAAACAGGGGTAAGACAGCGTAGATAAGAAATCCACAATAAAACACTATGTAAAGCTGTAACTAGTACCCTGTAACAGTTCAATATCAACAGTAGATAGCCAACAATATCAACAACAAGTATAACATCTAGCAGATGTAGCTAAATACAATGTAATGCATGAAATGACCGCTACGACGCGTAGCCCAATCCAATTTGGGTACATGTGCTCACTGTAGGGGTTCAGACTCCGGAGGGACTCCTACAGCCCAAGCACAATATCATGAATACACGCTGCGGTATGCAGCCCGATCCACTACCAGTTAGCTAATATGCAAATGTAGCCTCGCAGGCTCGGAAGTAGTTTTGAAAACTCTTTTATCATTTTTCAGTTGAAAACAGTAAATGTCAAGTTCCAGAGATTGGAAATATGATGGTAACAGTAATAGCTACGGACTGGTAGTACAACTAGCATGTCAATATTACAAGACGATGATAACGATCCTCGCGGAATCTAATAACTGTCTCACAGCCCACAAGTATACTCAACCATCCAAGAAGGAGGTTCGACGGCTCAAGAGTAGCCAATATCACAATATAATATGCAACTATCCGAGAAGGAGGTTCGGAGGCTCAAGAATAGCCAATATCATAACACAGTGCCAACAAGTCGGACTAAGCCATAGTCCCCAATGACAATCGACCCCGCACTCACAAGAGAGTACGTGTCTCGCCACTATACAGCGTCACAAAGTGGTATATCGAGGTTTCGAACCCGCTGGTCATCACCCAGATCTATTACTCACCTCTATACAGCTCGACGACTAATCCCCGATGCCTTTGCCACGAGAATCAAGCTCCGCACGCATAGAATATGATCAAATATGGTAGAAACACATCAAATTAGGCCAAAACCCAACTTCCGGTACGCTTCTCGAAAAATTACAAAAGTCACATATTCGGAACCCTCGTCTCAATAAGAGTCTAGGCACATAAAATTTACCAAATTCGGACTCCATTTGCCCATTCAAAACCTTGATTTTCTATATTTCAAGCCTAGGGCTAAAACCTCCATAAAATACCCCAATTCCTCCATTTTCATGAGATAGTTGCATAATATTATCAATACTATCATAATATGAGTCCATAGTTGATTACCTGATGATTTCCCTTTAATTTCTCTAAAAAATTGCCCAAATAACCTCTTAAGCCGAGACCCCAAATGTTGAAATGTTTCTGAAATTTTCTAACTCCTGATACTTTTAATCCTTCTGCGATTTCTGCTTCTGCTGACAAAAATTCTACTCATGCGAGCCCGTATCTGCGACCAGCTGGTCGCTTCTGTCATTCCAGGCCTAGCCGGCCAATTTCGCTTCTGCGAACATAGGACCGCTTCCGCGCGTCCGCTTCTGCGAAATCATAACCGCTCCTGCGGAAACTCCCGATTCTGCGCACAAGAGTCCGTTTTTGCGGACTCGCCTAGGCGATTACAAATCCGCTTCTGCGGACTTTCCCATTATGCCTCAATTCCGCTTCTGCGATCACCCTCTCATACCAGCGACGCCGCCCCTGCGGACCAGTCTCCGCTTCAGCGATCGCCTCCGCTCCTACGCCCCCTTGTCCGCTCATGTGGACTCGCTCCTGCGCTCCCATTTCCGCAGGAGCGAAAACAACAGAACCAGTACGCAAAGTCTGCAATTTTCCATATTTTCTCCCATTTGACCATGCGAAAGCACCCCGAGGCCCCCGGGACCTCATCCAAACACACCAACACATCCTAATACATTATTCGAACTTGTTATGATCCTCGAAACACGTCTAACAACATAAAAGCCCATAATTTACATTGAATTCAAGCCTAAATTCCTTAAAACTTTTCAATTACACATTCGATCAAAAACCCAACTAACCGTCGTCCGAATGACCTGAATATTTGCGGACATATCCAAAATCACATGACGAACCTACAGAAATTGTCGGAATTCTATTCTGACCCCCGGATCAAAATCTCACCTACCGTTCGGATTTCGCCAAAATTCAACTTTAGCCAATTCAAGCCTATTTCTACACCGGACCTCCAAATTCAATTTTGATCGCTCCCCTAAGTCACAAATCTCCTACCGGAACTAGACAAATCACCATAATCTGATTGCGAGCACTCTAACTAAATAGTCGACTCCAGGTTGACTTTGCATATTCAAGTTTCCTTCAAAAAGGCTATATGCCTCATTTTCAATCCAATTCACTCCTAACTCACCCGATAGACTCTAACACTGATATAAAAGCATAAAATATATAATTACAACATAACGGGGTGGTAATTCCCGTGACGACGGGCTGGGTTGTCACAAGTTTAATAATTCCCCCTTCCGTGTTCTTATCACTTCAATCGCATATTCCTCAATGCCATTAAAGCCCCCGATCTTCAAGACCACTTGAGTAAGTAATCTTCCACTTATTTCCTTTACTTATCCTTCATTAATTAGTAAGTTTAAAATCCTAAATCATGAAATCAAGGTAGGAACTATGGGTTTTGGGTAGAGTTAGGGTTTTGAGAATTTTGGGCAATTCAACCTTAATTTGGGATTGAATCTTAAAACAAACTATATCATTGGACTCTTAGGGTTATGGGTGATTGAGTTTTGGTTCGAGCCTCGAGTTTGGACCATGTGATATTGGTGTCTAATTTCGGGATTTTTGGAATAATGCTAGGAAAATCATATCTAGGATATGGGATGTTACCATTGAGTCTTTATTGATATTATGAACCCTGATTATGCATAGATATCACTATATTGGAGGTGGAATCACGAGGTAAAGCAATAGTTGAGGATTAAGCGGATTTCAAGGATTTGAGGTAAGTGTTTGGTCTAACCCTAGCTTGAGGGATTAGGAGTTGAGTTTTATTGCTAATTTCTAAGTGAACGAGTATGATATATAGGCATGGTGACGAGTTTCAATACAATGGCGTCTAGCATGACCGTGATTCCTTATAATGTGATGATCAAATTCTTTGTAGCGTTGGCTCAAAATAGTAAAGCGATTATAAGATAATAAAAGTAAGGAAAAGGAAATGTTGTTGATTATTCCCTTGCCAGGACGTAAGTATCTATTATTTTCTCCCTTGCCGAGATGATTGAATTGTTAATTGTATTCCCTTTCCGGGATGATTGAATTGTTAATTGTATTCCCTTGCCGGGATGTTCTCCATTTATTTGTTTGCTGTGTATACCTTAATTGTGACTATTGCTTGGGGACTCAGACTGTTAATGATATTGAGGAGCGGGTTGTGCGCTGCAATAAATGATACTGTGGAGCGGTTGCGCGCCGCAACAATGATAAATAATATGGAGCGGGTTGCACGCCGCAACAATGATAGTTATGGAGCGAGTTTCACGCCACAACAATTGTTAATATCTTGTGGTTATGTCTGAATATTGATTTCTTGTTTTATTGTGAACTTTAAGTTGTTTTCGTTATTACTATGGATTACTGCTAATTGTATTTCCCCATAGCATGTTCCCCCTTCCATGTTGTTAATTACTTGTTATTTGATTCCCACAGTATATTTATAATTGCACGGGTTTATGTGGTGTCCAGTCTAGCCTCATCACTACTTCGCCGGGGTTAGGCTAAACACTTCGCACATGGGGTCGGTTGTGCTGATACTACACTTCTGTGCATTTTCGCACAGGTCCAGGTTTTGAGCAGCAGCATCAGTAGTTCAGGAGTAGGATTTTATTATCACGTGACTGAGATAGCCTTGCAGGCATCCGCAGGCTCGTCGTCTCTTCTTATATTTTCATCTTTACTGTTGCCTCATTGTTTCGAGACATACAACTGTTATATTTCTTTTAGACATATATATGTAGTTTATTCTTAGTGGTTCGTGAGTATGTGATACCAAATCTTGGGTAGAGGATATTGTTGAGTATATCGTATTTATTCAGACTTATAAATTAGACTTCTGCAGTTATTGTTGTTATTATTACTTATGCTATAAATAGTCAACATGATGGTTTTACTAATGAAAACGGTATGTAAGTTGGCTTGCCTAGCTACCACGAGTAGGCGCCATCACGATCCCGATGGTGGGAAATCCGGGTCGTGACAATGAGTATCCCATCTAATCTCGAAGAAGTAGAGATGGGAGGTCGACTTCAACACTTGCTAGAGGTCAAATAATAATATACTAAAAATATGACAAAATATGGATTTATATAGTAGTTCTAACTCACGAAGTTGGAAAACAAGTAAACAGCTTTAACAAATAATAAATGATTTTCAAGCTTTACATTTCATTATCTTATCAATTTATATCAGGCCATGAAAGGTAATATCAAAATTTAAAATTCTCAGGCAACAATATATATCATGTGCAGATCATGCCGAGGTGGACGACTTGCTCCAACAGAAATGTAAAATGTGCACTACCGAGGGTTGAACGACTCAAACCATAGGGGCATCTATTACCCTGCTAGTGAACTATCCATGAAACGCGATCTATATAAAATAAACAATCACCCTTCTCGCAAATCAAATATGCGATGCAGGTTCACATAACAATACATGCTCAAATATCCAATTAAGGATTTATCAAGGAATATTTGTCTAATTAAAAGTCAATCCCCTTTTAACACTTTAAGAAATTAAAGTTTAATCCTTTTTGAAATTCAGTTACTAATTTATGGTGATCTAACAAATCCAAGATGTCAATGAGCTTATAATTAATCAAAGTATAACATGTTTTGGGTCCTAACTACCCGGACAATAGCATAATAGTAGCTACGCACAGGCTCTCATCACCTCGTGCATACGTAGCCCCCACAAATAGGAGCATATAATAAATTATTTCACATATGGGGACAAATCCCTCTTACAAGGTTAGAAAGGAGACTCACCTCGCTCTAAAGATCCATAACCGGCATTCCACGACATTCCGAAGTCTCAAATCGATGCGCAACGCTCCAAAACTAGCAAATAATTGTGTAAATCTATTAATATATGCCAAGGTACTCATTATAATCCAATTTATAACAATTCCTATTCCCGACCGAAAAGTTGACGAAAACGCCCTCGAGCCCACATGTCTGGAATCCGAAATTTTTTGAAGATAAGGTTTAAGCATAGCCTCAAAAACTCAAGTATATAATGTACTCTCAATTTCATACTCAAAATCGTGGTCAAAATCCAAGAACATCAAATTTTTAGGTTTTCCACCAAAACCTCAAATTTATACATATTAAAATACTCAATTCCATACATAGTTGATGTATTTAACTCAAAATTGGTGGGAATAACTTACCTTATCATTGGTGATGAAAATCATCTCTTGAATCATTCCAAGAATCGCTCAAGCCAAGAAAATATGAGAGCAAATTGCCAAATCCGATTTTTAAAATAATTCTCTGCCTCCAGCATTTTTCGCTTCTACGGAAGAATTTCCTCTTCCGCGGTCCTGCTTTTGCGGACCATTTGTCGCTTCTACGGTTTCCGCTAGGCCGCCCTTTTTCGCTTCTACGTTCCCCTTTCAGCAGATGTGGTCCCGCTTCTGTGGAACATTGACCGCATCTACGGTCCATGAGCCCATGATAAAATCTGTTTCTGCACTCCTCATTTCATAGGAGCTGTCCCGCTTCTACTGAAATATGACAGCATATATGGTCCCAGCTCCCTTCACCTCCAACCACTTTTGCGGTTCACTTTTCTGCATCCGCGGGACTGCTTTTGCTTTTAACCCACCACAGAAGCGATTATACCAGCAACCAGACCTTTAGCTATATTTGTCACACCTCCTTTTTCCGGCACAGCATCCCGCGAAGGGCGTGGTAAAGGGAGTTTTTCCAATTAAAGCATAATCAAAACGAGATTAATTTATTAAGAGATTCAAAGTCACCACTTTGGAGATTTATGGAGTCCCAAGTCACCGGTTGAATCCTGAATCGAGGTAATGTTTGACTCTATTTAACACTCCGCGAATCAGAAATCTGGATATGGAATTCTGTTAACCCGGGAGAAGGTGTTAGGCATTCCTGAGCTCTGTGGTTCTAGCGTGGTCGATCAACTGTCATATTTGGCTTATTTATCTGATTTTAAAACATGCTTTAACATATGTGCAAATTTTAACTTTTAACCGCTTTTAATAAATATTATTTTAAAGAGAATTGCAACGTCATGAAAACACATCTCGAACCACGTCACATTAATGTACCCGTGGTCATTGACGTATTTCGATTCCGTTGAGATTTGTATTTGGGTCACATAAATGTGCACCCGAGTTTAAGAAAGTGAAATAATTAATACGCGCATAAAGAGAATAATGCGTTACTTTTTTGGGGAAGATCGTAAAATTCGCTAAACGGCACATCCGGAAATCTACGTATTTATATATATATAATTATAAGGGCCCCGCAATTTGTACGTGTTATTTGGCGACGCTCGTCTCATTTTATTACTTAAAAGGCAAACCTAAGGCAACTACAATTTTCTATTTTATGAGGACATGGAAAATTCAAATAATTCAATATCTCGACTTCTAACGGGTTTTATTATTCAAAGTCATATGGCCGGGTTACATAAAATGCACCCCTTGAATTTTAGAAATTAAGCATTACAACTATGTCACGGAAACTGCACCCGTAGCCGTGATAAACTAATTACATGCTTGAAGCAAACTACGATGCATAAACTAATTACATGCCTGAAACAAACTACGATGCGTGGTCTGACCTATAATATACTGCTATCAATCACTTTTAACATTGTCACGACCCTAGTTCACCAATCGGGAACATGTCATGACGACACCCAGTCTTCGCAACTAGGTAAGCCTAACACAATGCAGAATGTACAACTCTTATGAACAAAAGTTATGATAACAACGGAATAATATAAAGAAATGTAATAAGTGCCGCTCGGCACATACACTTCACCAAATACCAGAAAGAAATACAACCACCAAGACCCGGAAACTCACGGGCAACTCAGACTAAGAGAGTACAATTGTGGCTCTATACATCACGAGTGTCTACACAACAAAAATAAGGGAATAACTGACATTACTAAAAAGAATAGAAGAAGACCCTCCGGATCTGCGGACTTAGCATACTCATTCCTCGAGTCTCCTGAAAAATGCTCCTAAGTCACATGTAGTGCGTCTGATTAGATATACCTGGATCTGCACAACAAAAGTGTGCAGAAGAGTAGCAAGAGTGCACCACGGCGGTACTCAGTAAGTGCCAAGCCTAACCTCGATGGACTAGTGACGAGGAAGGTCAAGGCCCTACCAAGAAATAATAAAAGTAATGATAATAATAATACCGAACAACTCAAAATTAGATCAAGTGTGAAATAACAGCAAATGAGACAAATACTACAAACCGTCTATAGTTATGCTAACAAGGAGAAATCAACACAGCAAGTACAAATCAATAATCCAGGATCTCCGGGAATTGAATCCGCAGTCCTTTTATTCTCAGCAACTCATAATCTCTGGGAATCGAATGCGTAGTCCATATTTCAGTGTCATAGGATCTCCGGGAATTGAACCCATAGTCCTTTACCTTAGTATCACAGGATCTCCAGGAATTAAACCCGCAGTCCTTTATATCAATATCTCAGGATCTCCGAGAATTGAACCCGTAGTCCGTATATCAGTATCTCAGGATCTCCGGGAATTGAACCCGCATTCTGTATATCAGTATCTCAGGATCTCCGACAATTGAACCCGCAGTCTGTATATCAGTATCTTAGGATCTCCGGGAGTTGAACCCGCAGTCTGTATATCAGTATCTTAGGATCTTCGGGAATTGAACCCGCAGTCCGTATATCAGTATCTCAGGATCTCCGGGAATTGAACTCGTAGTCCACAAAAATACAAACACAATCAATAAGAGGAAACATAGAGAAATATGAAGAAAACAACTATAATTAACAACTAAATCCAGTCTCTAAAGGTTAATGGGAGTTCAATTAAGGCAAGTAGGCACTTAGACAGATAATCCTATCTAGTCAGGTTTCTCTAGTTAACCCCGGATAAAGATTGCAATTAAACCAATTAAATAACAATGATAACAAGGATTGAGCAGTTCAAGTAAGGTGGGTTTCAAAAATCTGCGCAAGTACACGCCCGTCACCTCGCGTACAAGGCATTTAAATCAACACATATATATCTTAGGCGAGAAAATCCCCCACGCAAGGTTAGACAAGTCACTTAACTCAATCTCGGTACAAACCGCTAAATAACTTCGCAAGTAACTAATTACACTGAAAAAATTAAAGCTACGACATGAAAATAGGTGAAATAACCAAAGTACCCCTGTAGCCATCGGCTCGAAATCAAAATATTTTTACGTTTTCAGAACCCTCATACTCTCTCGAGTCTAACCATATAAAATTTATCAAAATCGAACTCTGTTTGCCCATTCAAAGGAATGATTTTCAATAACCCAGGCCTAGAGCAAAAATCCTCCATTAACACACCTCCAATCCTCTATTTTCAGAGGTTTAATCCATGGTTTAACAATATATTAACATAAATTTAGTCCATGAGTGATTACGTAATGATTCCCATTGATTTCCTCCTCAAAATCGCTAAAATCCTCTCATAGTTTGAAGCCTCCAATATTTTTAATGTTCTGAAATTTTCGAGTTTGACTGAAATTAAACCCTCCAGTGATATGTGCTTCTGCAGCACTGGGGTCGCTTCTGTGGAGAATATACCGCTTTTGCGGCTCTACCTTAACTCGCCTAGGACCGCTTCTACGGTCCAATGTCTCTTTTGCGATGACCGCTTATGCAGAAATTATCCGCTTCTGCGGAAAGCTGCCAGCCGACCAGACTCGCTTCTACGGGCATAAACCCGCTTCAGCGGACTCGCCTAAATGATCGCCCGTTTGCTTCTGCGAACTCAACTTCCCTCACATTTTTTGCTCCTGCGCTCCTTACTCCACTTCTGCGGACTCGCTTCTGCGGTCCGAGATCCGCAGAAGTGGAAACAACAGATGACAGACACCAGCCTGCTGCAACTTCCAATTTTTCACCCGTTTAATCACCCAAACTCATCCCGAGGTCCCCAGGACCTCAACGAAGAGCACCAACCTACTCCAAATCATGATACAAACTTGTTCCAATCATAAAAACCTACCGTTAAACACAAAAATCATCAAAATATGGCTAATTCAAGCCTAAGTTTCAACCAAAATTTCCGAAAACCTACATGCTATCAAAAACCCGACCAAATGATGTCCGAATGAACTGAAAATTTGCAGACATATCCAATATCACCTAAAAAAGCTATTGCAACTGCCAGAATTCCATTCCGACTCCCGGATCAAAATCTCAATTATCGATCGGATTTCAAAAAGTTCCAAGCTTCGGCATTTCAAGCCTAATCGAGCTAAAGACCTCCAAAACACATTCCGAACGCGCTCCCAACCCCGAAATCATCTAACGGAGCTGACCGAACCATTGTATTTCTATTCTGAGGTTGTCTTAACACTATTCTGAATACGGGCCATTTTTCAACTATAAGGCTCTCATTTAGGGACTAATTGTCCCAAAACACTCCAAATTCTAAAAACTGAACATCCCGGCAAACCAGAATAGCATAAATGAACTTAGGGGAAACTGTTAACTGGGGATCGGGGCGTAAATTTCAAAAACAACCGGCCAGGTTGTTACATCCATAAATAAAGGAAAGCCAAGTAAATCGATGCATGGCATGTTCATTTATCAACATTGAATTTCATTTTCTAAACCAATCCCATTCATATTAATCCCATACACTAACGTGAACTTTTTATGAAGTTTCTCCCAAAATAATTAACCAAGGATCATGTGAATTCACCCGTTAAAAAAAATCTTACTACTGCATTTATATTCTTAAATAAGGTATGAAATGAAAATTAAACTAAATTTTTTTAACAAACCAAAAAACCGCAGAACACTAATATGGAATACAAATAATAACTTAAAAGCTTTCAAGAATTTAACTTTGTTCGATGCCGAATCAAAAGCTCGACACGGCGGACCTCGATGAACCTCTGACCGGAAACAGAAAACTCGAAACAAGATTATCAGTGACCTCGACGCTCACCTTCTCTCTCGATGCCTTGACGGTCTATTTGTGGTGTTACTAGATAGGTTGGTTGAAGGGTCTTTCGAGTTAAAGAATAAGGAAATGGAGGGTCATTATGGGAATGAAGCAGAAGACGAAGCAGAAGCTCGTTGTTCATGAGGGTGGTGACGAGATGGTTGTTTGGGAGAAGAAGATAAAGCAGCAGGTGGTTGTTTGGACGTGAAAATGGTTGACAGACATGTGAGGATGGTCGACACTGATGCTGCTGGCTTAGGGTGTTGTTGGTTGTGTGTGAGAAGTGAGGGAAACATTTGGACGTAACAGTGGGGTGGTCGGTTATGGCATTATGACATTGCCGGAGGTTGGAGGTTTTTGGCTACTTTTGGAAGAAGATGAATAATACTCCCTCCGTTTCAATTTGTGTGAACCTATTTCCTTTTTAGTCCGTGCCAAAAAGAATGACCCCTTTCCTTATTTGGAAACAATTTACCTTTATGCAATGATTTATAGCCACACAAAATAAAGGTGCCTCATTTTACACAACAAAATCAAAAGTCTTCTCTCTTTTCTTAAACTCCGTGCCAGTCAAATGGGTTCACATAAATTGGAACGGAGGGAGTACTTTTTTTTTGCTTCTTTCTCAAGGAGAAGATGAATCAATAGTAATGTATTCCCTATCTCCTCCATTGTATGAATTCATTCTCTTTCTTATCTTTAAATAAAAATGTCATTCCCTTTTAAAATATTAAAACACCATCCTGCTGTGTTCAAAAACGTGATGGCCATGTGCTTTTTTTTTTCTAAAATCTGAATCCCTGCCTTTCTATTTGTGTGTTCTTGTCTAAGTATAGAGAAAGTGATTGGGGTAGGTGGAGAATGGTTGGGGTAGGTAGGGAGTGGTTAGGGTAGGTAGAAAAGTGGTTGGGTAGTTGTGGGCTAGGCCCCGACTCCAATTTGGCCTAAAATGGGTCGTTTGAACCCGAATGTTATTCTTTCCTCGCAACCGAGAATAAAAGCACGATCTTATTTAATTAATCATGCGTAAGTAAAATAACTATTAAAGTGAGAGTGATAATTAAAATAAAACTATTTTTTTAATATGTTCAAGATTAAAATAACTACAAAACATTAACAAAACTATTTTTTTGTCATTTTCATAATTAAATAAAGATAAAAATATAAAGTGCTTTTTTAATATATTTTTAAAGATTAAAATGACTAGAAAATATTAATTAACCTATTTTTTTGTAATTTTCAAAATTATATAAAGATAAAAAATATGGTAATATTTTTGTATTTTTAAGTTTTTGAAAGCTACATAAACTAAAATTTATATATCCCTTTTTTTGTTATTTTTATTTTTGTGACGAAAATAACGTAAAGCGTAAAAAATAGCTGAAATAGCTATAATAAGGCTAAATTAAATATTTTACGCTAGAAAACTTAAAAATCTCGGGGAGCGTCAAAAAACACACGTCTACAGCTGCCCCTCCTTGACTGGAAACACAAAGAGTTTTCAGACAAAGAACGACTTGACATGTGTTTTGACCCGACCCTTTTTCGGAGAGACTAAAACTAAGAGGAAAGGAAGAGGATGTGACCTAGCCCTGGTATCTGAGCTGCCTACATATCCTTGGTTATAAAGGAATCAGGCCACGTGTAGTTCGGAGTGAGTGAAAATTTGGAGTATACCGAGGTGATGAGTCGATCGAGGTTCTGTTCCATCGAGGTTCCGATCCGCGGTCCTGCTATTACATCAAAAATTAAAATTTGAAAAAGACAAACTAAGCCCATCAACTACTAGTTACAAGGTTCCTATCTATGAGTCTTCTGAATCTTGATCTCGTGTCTTGAATGGTGCTTCATGTGGACTTGGATCTGAACATTGATACTTGCCATTTGTAGGTACTAGTTCATCCTTTTCGACTTTCTGGATCAGGACCAGATATGCAGTTCTTGTGACCTTGGCCATGTCTTGAGAAGATCACATTCTCCACTTCTACACTTTGGATTCACCTTTTTTCTTTCTCATTTCTTTTTCTTTTTTTCTCTTTTTTTTCTTTATTATGACTAACTTCTTTTGATAATCTCAGACTATGGGCTCGCATTCTTTAGGGGAGCTTCTACTACTTCTAATTTGGATTGAATACTGGGGATTTTTGTTGTAACTCTCCGCTCTCCATGCGGGATCCTACAACCAAAACTAACAAAACAAAATGAAATTTTCTACGCAGCTTGCGCTAGGAAGATTTGTGAGTCGTTAGCAAATTGTAAACCACTTATACTACCGATTCAATGATGATAGTAAGCTAAAACTAAAGTAGGATGTGCATCTCTTACGAGTAAAACCAGGAACTTTGACTAGCAATTATGTCTGCTAAAATAAAAACTGAATGAACCAAACTTAGGAAGTGCGTCTCCTAAAGAGGAATTTAAATGGGCAAGACTAGGAAGTGTGTCTCCTAAGGGTGAATATTTTCTGACCCTGACTAGGAGGTACGTCTTCTAGGGGTGAAAACTTCAGTGACTAAAACTAGGAAGTGTGTCTCCTATAAGAATGACTTGAAAGATCTTGATTTGGAAGTGTGTCTCCTATAGGTAAAACTTCAATGAACTAGAACAGGAGTGCGTCTCCTATGGTCGAGCTTAAAATGACTCAAACTAGAAAGTGCATCTCCTAGGAGTGAAATTTCAATTCAGAAAGTGCATTTCCTAAAATAAAATATAACCTAAAAAAAGACTAGGAAATGAGTCTCCTATAACTGAAATATTGATTTAGGAAGTGCGTCTTCTATGGTTGAACTGGAATGAACTAAACTAGGAACTGCGTCTCCTAAGGGTGAATTTAGTGACTCAACTAGGAAGTGCGTCTCCTATGACTGAACTTATTGATTTAGGATGTGCATCTCCTATGGGGAAAATAAACTTAAGAAGTGCATCTCCTATGGATAAAAATAAACTTAGGAAGTGCGTCTCATATGAATGAAATCTTAATTTTTGAAGTGTGTCTCTTATGCATGAACTATTAATTTAAGAAGTACGTCTCCTATGAGTCAACTATAATTTATGAAGTGCGTCTCCTATGAGTAAAAATAAACATAGGAAGTGCGTCTCCTAGAGCGAATCCAAATTTAGGAAGTGCATCTCCTATGGATAAAATAAACTTAGGAAGTGCATCTCCCATGGGTAAAAATAAACTTAGGAAGTGCGTCTCCTATGGGTAAAATCTCAATGATTTAAACTAGGAAGTGCGTCTCCTATGGATAAAATAAACTTAGGAAGTGCATCTCCTATGGGTAAAAATAAACTTAGGAAGTGCATCTCCTATGGGTAAAATCTTAATGATTTAAACTAGGAAGTGCGTCTCCTATGAATGAAATCATAATTTAGGAAGTGTATTTCTGTCACGACCCCGAATCCGGTCGTGATGGCACCCAGAACATTGCTAAGCCAGCCCGACCAATCAATATTAACAACGGAGCTAGAAGCTCTCTTTAACCCATTTAAGCATATTAATTCATGAAGCAACAATGATACATATAACGAAAACGGGGAACCAAGTCCCATAATACATCAACTCCCATAGACCGAAGGGTCGGGAGTCATGAGCCTCTACTGAACATGAGTATATGATAGTTTATAAGATACCAAGTGCGAGAAAGAAATGTCGATACAAAATCAAGACGGTAAGAAGGAATATCGGGTTCGCGGACTCTGCGGCTACCTCGTATATCCCACGAGACGTCGCCTCGCACGGCTCATCGGATCACTGCCTGAGAGGTACCGGATCCGCACACAAGGTGCGGGGAATAAAATGAGTACTTGCTAGACTCGGTGGTAATAAACAAGGGTAAGATAGCGCGAGATAAGAAATCCGCAATAAAGCACTATGTAACGCTGTAGTCAAATACCCTGTCACGGAATCAATATCAACTGTACCTGTACCATCAAGTACCATCAAAACAGTATAACAACTACGAGATGTAGCTAAATGCAATGCAATGCATGATATGTCCGCTACGGCGCGTAGCCCGATCCCATTTGGGTACCCGTGCTCACTATGGGGGTTCGGACTCCGGAGGGGCTCCTACAGCCCAAGCACAATATCACCTGCGGCATGCGGTCCGATCCAATATATATACTCGGCGTGCGCAGCCCGATCCACTACCGGTCGGCTAATATGCAAATATAGCCTCGCGAGGCTCAAAAGTAGTTTGAAAAAACTTTTTATCATTTTTCGGTTGGAAAACGGTAGTACCAAGTTCCGAGAGATTGGAAATAGCATGATAACGAGAAATAGCTACGGACTGGTAGTAACTAATATGTCAATATGATAAGACAATGATAACGATCCTCGCGGGATCCAATAAGTGGCTCACGGCCCACAAGTATACTCAACCGCCCAAGAAGGGGGTTCCTCGACTCAAGAGTAGCCAATATTTCAATATATAGTATGCAACCATCCGAGAAGGAGGTTCGACGGCTCAAGAATAGCCAATGTCATAACACAGTATCAACAAGTCGGACTAAGCCATAGTCCCCAATCACAATCGACCCCGCACTCACATGAGAGTACGTGTCTCGCCGCTATACAGCGTCACAAAGTGGTATACCGGTGGTCATCACCCACATCTATTACTCACCTCAATACGGCGCGACGACTACTCCGCAATGCCCTTGCCACGAGAATCAAGCTCCGCACGCGTCGAGTCTGATCAAATACAGTAGAAATACAACAAATTAGGCCAACGGGACGACACCCAATCAATACAACTCAATTTACATCAAAATTCCCAAAGTTGTCAAAACCCGACTTTTGGTACGCTTGTCGAAAAATTACAAAAGTCATATATTCGGAACCCTCGTCTCGATACGAGTCTAAGCATATCAATTTTACCAAATTCGGACTCCATTTGCCCATTCAAAACCTTGATTTTCTAAAGTTCAAGCCTAGGGTTAAATCTTCCTTGAATCACCCCAAATTCCTCCATTTTCATGATATAATTGCATAATATTATCAATACTAATCATAGTTTAAGTCTATAGTTGATTACCTGATGATTTCCCTTGAGTTTCTATTCAAAATCGCCCAAATCGCCTCTAAAGCCGAGACCCAAATGTGTGAAATGTTTATGAAATTTTCTAACATCCGGTACAATTAATTCACTGCGATTTTCGCTTCTGCGGACCATTTTCCGCCCCTGCGGAACCGCTTCTGCGACCAATTGGTCGCTTCTGCGAACCAAGGCCTATTTGGCCATTTCCGCTCCAGCGATACACGAACCGCCCCTGCGCGTCCCCTTCTGCGGAATTTCTTCCGCTTATGCGGACTTCCCATCTCTTGGCAAATCCCGCTTCTGCGGTCTTCCCGTCCGCTTCTGCGATCACTGGCTCGCACCAGCGATGCCGCTTCAGCGGAGCCAAGTGCTCCTGCGCCCCTCGTCCGCTTCTGCGGACTCGCTCCTGCGCCCAAAATTCCGCAGGAGCGGAAACAATAGAAACAGGATCCCAACCTGCAATTTTTCCACATTTTCTCCCGTTTAGCCATCCGAAAACATCCCGAGGTCTCTGGGACCTCATCCAAACACACCAACACATCTTAATACCTTATTCGAACTTGCTCAAATCCTCAAAACACGTCTAACAACATCAAAACGCACGGATTCAAGCCTAAATTTCTTAAAACTTTCCGAATTACACATTCCATCAAAAACCCGACCAAACGACGTTCGAATGACCTGCAAATTTGCGGACATATCCAAAATCACCAAACGGAGCTACTGCAACTGTCGGAATTCCATTCCGACCCCCGGATCAAAATCTCACCTACCGTTCGGATTTCGCCAAAATTCAACCTTAGCCAATTCAAGCCTATTTCTACACCGGGCCTCCAAATTCAATTCCGATTGCTCCCCTAAGTCACAAATCACCTCCCGGAACTAACCGAATCATCGGAATCCGATTCCGAGCCCTCTAACCAAATAGTCAACTCCGGGTTGACTTTCCTTATTCAAGTTTCTTTCAAAAAGGCTATATGCCTCATTTCCAATCCAAACCACTCCTAACTCACCCGATAGACTTTAACACTGATATAAAAGCATAAAACATACAATTTCAGCATAACGGGGTGGTAATTCTCGTGTCAACGGGCCGGGTCGTCACATTCTCCCCCTCTTAAGAAAACGCTCGTCCTCGAGCGGGTCAAGAAACATACCTGAAGTCTCAAACAAGTGAGGATATCCGCTCCGCATCTCCCGCTCGATCTCCCAAGTGGCCTCCTCCACGGGTCGACCTCTCCACTGAACCTTAACTGATGCAATCTCCTTAGACCTCAATTTTCTCACCCGACGACCCAAAATAGCAATAGGCTCCACATCATAGGATAGATCACCATCAAGCTGAATGGTACTGAAGTCTAATACATGAGATGGATCTCCAATGTACTTCCGGAGCATAGATACATGGAATACTGGATGAACGCTAGATAAGCTAGGCGGCAAGGCCAACTCATATGCCACCTCTCCAACCCTCCTGAGTATCTCAAAAGGACCAATGTACCTAGGACTCAATTTTCCTTTCTTCCCAAACCTCATGACACCCTTCATAGGTGAAACCTTCAACAATACTCTGTCACCAACCATGAAAGATAACTCTCGAACTCTACGGGCCGCATAACTCTTCTGACGAGACTATGCTATACGAAGCCTCTCCTGGATCAACTTTGCTCTATCCAGAGCATCCTGGACTAACTCAGTCCCTATCAATCTAACCTCACGAGGCTCAAACCATCCCACGGGGGATCTACACCGCCTGCCATACAATGCCTCATACGGGGCCATCTGAATACTCGACCGATAACTGTTGTTGTAGGCAAACTCAGCAAGTGGTAGGAACTCATCCCACGAACCACCATAATCAATCACACAAGCTCGCAACATATCCTCCAAGATCTGAATAGTGCGCTCAGACTGTCCGTCTGTCTGGGGGTGAAATGCTGTACTCAACTCAACCCGTGTACCCATCTCTCGCTGAAATGCTCTCCAAAAGTGAGAAGTGAACTGAGTACCCCTGTCGGATATGATAGACACTGGGACCCCATGCAACCGAACAATCTCTCGAATAAAGATCGCTGCCAACCGCTCCGATGAGTAGGTAGTACTAACTGGAATGAAGTGAGCTGACTTGGTCAGTCTATCCACAATCACCCATACGGAATCAAACTTCCTCGCCGTCCGAGGGAGTCCAGTAACAAAGTCCATAGTGATCCTCTCCCATTTCCACTCAGGAATATCAATGCGCTGAAATACACCACCGGGCCTATGATGCTCGTACTTAACTTGCTGACAGTTGAGGCACCGTGATACATGTCTGACAATGTCCATTTTCATCTTTCTCCACCAATAGTGCTGGTTCAAATCTTGATACATCTTCGCGGCTCCTGGATGGATAGAATACCGCGAGCTATGGGCCTCCTCCAGAATCAACTCACGAAGGCCATCAACATTGGGCACACACATCCGGCCATGCATCCTCAATACGCTGTCACTATCAATGGTGACATCCCTAGCATCATCATGCTGAACTCTATCCCTAAGGACAGCCAAATGTGGATCATCATACTGGCGCTCATGAATACGATCATATAGAGATGACCGAGATACAACACAAGCCAATACCTGGCTGGGCTCCGAAATATCTAACCTCACTAACCGATTGGCTAGCACCTGAATATCATAAGCAAATGGTCTCTCCTCAGCTGGAATATATGCCAAGCTCCCCATACTGACCGCCTTCCGGCTCAAAGCATCGGCCACCACATTGGCCTTCCCCGGATGATATAATATAGTGATGTCATAATCCTTAAGCAACTCAAGCCATCTCCGCTGTCTCAAATTAAGGTCTTTCTACTTGAACAAGTGCTGGAGACTACGATGGTCGGTATACACCTCACAAGACACGCCGTACAAATAGTGCCTCCAAATCTTCAAGGCATGAACAATGGCGGCTAGCTCCAAATCATGAACATGATAGTTCTTCTCATGTGGCTTCAACTGCCGAGAAGCATAAGCAATCACCTTACCTTCCTGCATCAACACACAACCTATCCCCACTCTCGAGGCATCACGATAAACGGTATATGAACCTGAAGCTGATGGCAGTACTAACACTGGAGTTGTGGTCAAAGCTATCTTGAGCTTCTGAAAGCTCTCCTCGCACTCATCCGACCACACGAATGGTGCACCCTTCTGGGTCAATTTAGTCAATGAAGAAGCAATGGATGAAAATCCCTGAACAAACCGGCGATAATATCCCGCCAAACCAAGAAAACTCCTGATATCTGTAGCTGAGGTCGGTCTAGGCCAACTCTGCACCGCCTCTATCTTTTTTCTGATCAACCTGAATACCATCACGAGACACCACATGTCCCGGAAATGCCACGGACTCGAGCCAAAACTCGCACTTGGAGAATTTAGCATATAGCTTCTCCTCCCTTAATATCTGCAACACAATACTCAAATGTTGAGCATGCTCCTCCTGACTACGGGAGTAGACTAGAATGTCATCAATGAACACAATTACAAATGAATCCAAATAGGGCCTGAACACACTATTCATCAGATGCATAAATGCTGCTGGGGCGTTGGTCAGCCCAAACGACATCACAAGAAACTCATAATGACCATATCGGGTCCTGAATGCAGTCTTCATAATATCCGAGTCCCTGATCTTCAGCTGATGATAGCCTGAACGAAGATCGATCTTAGAAAACACCCTCGCACCCTGTAACTGATCAAACAAATCATCTATGCGCGGTAGAGGGTACTTGTTCTTCACCGTCACTTTGTTCAATTGCCTATAATCAATACACATTCGCATGGAACCATCTTTCTTTTTAACAAATAATACCGGCGCACCCACGGAGACACACTAGGGCGGATGAAACCCTTATCCAGAAGCTCTTGAAGCTGCTCTTTCAGTTCTTTCAACTCGGCTGGTGCCATCCGATAAGGAGGAACGGATATGGGCTGAGTGCCCGGCACCAAGTCAATGCCAAAATCAATATCCCTGTCCGGCGGCATGCCCGACAGGTCTTAGGGGAATACTTCTGGAAAGTCCCTCACAACAGGCACAGAAACAATGCTAGGAGACTCAGCTCCCACATCTCTCACAAAAGCTAAGTACGATAGACACCCTTTTTCAACCATCTTCGTAGCTTTTAAGAACGAAATAACACGGCTAGGGACGAAATCGGTCGAACCCCGCCACTCGATCTGAGAAATACCAGGAATGGCCAACGTAACTATCTTAGCATGACAATCCAATATAGCATGGTACGGAGACAACCAGTCCATACCCAATATAACATCAAAGTCCACCATACCCAACAATAACAAATCTGCCTGGGTCTCCAGACCCCCAATAGATATAACACGGGATCTATAGACATGATCCACAACAATCGTATCACCCACGGGGGTGGATACATGAACAGGTAAATCAAGACTACTACGAGTCGCACCCAAGTGATGTGCAAAGTAAGAGGACACGTAAGAATATGTGGACCCTGGATCAAATAGAACAGAGGCATCTCTGTGACAGACAGAAATGATACTTGTAATTACTGCATCGGAGGCAACTGCATCACGCCTGTCAGGAAGTGCATAGAACCGTGCCTGACCTCCACCAGATCTCTCTTCGCCTCTGGGGCGACCGCGAGAAGACTGACCTCCACCTCTACTAGGCTGAGATGGTGCTGAAGATGAGGGCCGATCCCTCTGCTGAGTCCTGTCCCTACGGAGTCGAGGGCACTGTCTCCTCATGTGGCCAAACTCACCACACTCATAACATGCACCCGGTGCTGGAGAAGGGGACTGAAGGGAACCCCTCGCCGCAGAAGAACCCTGGGCTGATGAAGTAGGTGCTGCACCCTGGGCTGGAAGGGCACTAAGTGATGACTGACCCTGCGGAAACCCCTGTCGACCACGACCATAAGAACCTCCACTCTGCTCTGGGCGGCCTGAATGAGAAGGTCTCGATGAGCGACCTCTGCTCTGCTGGGAATGCCCTCTAGATGGAGCACCACTGAAACTGCCAGATTCAGGAGGCCTCTTGGCCTCCTGCTCCTCTCTCTATCGGCTACGATCCACCTCAATGGAGCATGCCATATCAACAACCTGCTCAAATGATGATGACAAAACTCTCTCTATTCATAAGAATGCGGATAGAGTAGTTGAGGCCATCAATGAACCTCCCGATCCTCTCCCTATCATTAGGGATCATCCATGTGGCATGCCTAGCCAACTGTGTGAATCTGAGCTCATACTGGGTCACAGACATGTCGCCCTGAACCAACCACTCGAACTGGCGACGTAGCTCCTCGCGACGAGACTGAGGTACATATTTCTCTAGAAAGAGAGCAGAGAACTGCTGCCATGTGAGAGGTGATTCTCCTGCAGGCCTACGCCTCTCAAACTCTTCCCACCAATCAAATGCGAGACCAGTGAACTGAAAGGTAGTAAATGAAACTCCGCCGGACTCAAGAATACCAGCCGTCCGCAACATCCTCTGACACTTGTCCAAGAAACCCCGGGCATCCTCGCCCTCCACGCCACCGAAATGGGGTGGCCGAAGTCTACCGAATCTCTCAAGATGACGCTTGCTCGTCGTCGGGCATAACTCGAACCATATGCTCTGGAGCTCGGAGCTGGTGCAGTCGGAGGAATAACCGGTGCAACCACCTAAGCGGGGACCGCCTCGCTGGCGTCCGAAGTCCCCGAACAACCGGGTCGGTGTGCGAGCTGCAGGGGTCTGCCGACCACCCCCGGACTGAGATGTCACTACAGTAGCCGTAGCTGAAACTACATGAGCCAAACCGGAACACACCGATAATATCCGAGCAAGGAGTCTCCTGAAGACCGGGGATAGCAATAGATATAGTCTGGCCCTGAACTGGGGCTGCTGGGGCATCAACCACTGGGGGCTGCTCCTGAACTAGTACAACAGGCGGGTCAGCTGGCACTGCCTCAGCCGCCCTACCTCTACCTCTAGCACGACCGCGCCCACGGCCTCTAACAGGTGGCAATGGAGGTTGTCCACCTCGTCCTGATGCTCGCGTTCTCGCCATCTGCGAGAGAATAGAATATAGAAGTTCAGTTCTCAGAACAACAAGATCGCACGACAGAGTTCAAGAAAAGTGAAGTTTTCCTAAAGGTTCGCAGCCTCCCTAGGATAAGTATAGGTGTCCCCGTACCGATCCACAAGACTCTACTAACCGGCTCAGGACTCATGAGGCCTAGTAAACCTAGGCTCTGATACCAACTTGTCACGACCCCGAATCCGGTCATGATGGCGCCCAGCACATTGCTAAGCCAGCCCGACCAATCAATATTAACAACGGAGCTAGAAGCTCTCTTTAACCCATTTAAGCATATTAATTCATGAAGCAACAATGATACATATAACGAAAACGGGGAACCAAGTCCCATAATACATCAACTCCCATAGACCGAAGGGTCAAGAGTCATGAGCCTCTACTGAACATGAGTATATGATAGTTTACAAGATACCAAGTGCGGAAAGAAATGTCGATACAGAATCAAACAGTAAGAAGGAATATCGGGTTCTGCGGACTCTGCAGCTACCTCGTATATCCCACAGACGTCGCCTCGCACAGCTACTGGATCACTGCTGAGAGGTACCTGGATCTGCACACAAGGTGCAGGGAGTAAAATGAGTACTGCCATACTCAGTGGTAATAAACAAGGGTAAGACAGCGCAGATAAGAAATTCGCAATAAAGCACTATGTAACGCTGTAGTCAAATACCCTGTCACAGAATCAATATCAACTGTACCTGTACCATCAAGTACCAGTAAAATAGTATAACAAGTAGCAGATGTAGCTAAATGTAATGCAATGCATGATATGTCCGCTACGGCACGTAGCCCGATCCAATTTGGGTACCCGTGCTCACTGTGGGGGTTCAGCCTCCGGAGGGGCTCCTACAGCCCAAGCACAATATCACTGCGGCGTGCAGTCCGATCCAACATATATATTGTTGCGGCGCGCAGCCCGATCCACTACCAGTCAGCTAATATGCAAATACAGCCTCGCAGGCTCAAAAGTAGTTTGAAAACCCTTTTTATCATTTTTCAGTTGGAAAACAGTAATACCAAGTTCCAGAGATTGGAAATAGCATGATAACAGAAATAGCTACGGACTGGTAGTAACTAACATGTCAATATGATAAGACAATGATAACGATCCTCGCAGGATCCAATAACTGGCTCACGGCCCACAAGTATACTCAACCGCCCAAGAAAGGGGTTCCTCGGCTCAAGAGTAGCCAATATTTCAATATATAGTATGCAACCATCCGAGAAGGAGGTTCGACGACTCAAGAATAGCCAATGTCATAACACAGTACCAACAAGTCGGACTAAGCCATAGTCCCCAATCACAATCGACCCCGCACTCACATGAGAGTACGTGTCTCGCCGCTATACAGCATCACAAAGTGGTATACCGGGGTTTCGAACCCGCTGGTCATCACCCACATCTCTTACTCACCTTAATACGGCATGACGACTACTCCGCAATGCCCTTGCCACGAGAATCAAGCTCCGCACGCGTAGAATCTGATCAAATACAGTAGAAATACAACAAATTAGGCCCATGGGACGACACCCAATCAATACAACTCAATTTACATCAAAATTCCCAAAGTTGTCAAAACCCGACTTTCGGTACGCTTGTCGAAAAATTACAAAAGTCACATATTCGGAACCCTAGTCTCGATACGAGTCTAAGCATATCAATTTTACCAAATTCGGACTCCATTTGCCCATTCAAAACCTTGATTTTCTAAAGTTCAAGCCTAGGGTTAAATCTTCCATGAATCACCCCAAATTCCTCCATTTTCATGATATAATTGCATAATATTATCAATACTAATCATAGTTTAACTCCATAGTTGATTACCTGATGATTTCCCTTGAGTTTCTCTTCAAAATTGCCCAAATCGCCTCTAAAGCCGAGACCCAAATGTGTGAAATGTTTCTGAAATTTTCTAACTTCTGATACAATTAATTCACTGCGATTTTTGCTTCTACGGACCATTTTCCGCCCCTGCGGAACCGCTTCTACGACCAATTGGTCGCTTCTGCGAACCTAGGCCTATTTGGCCATTTCCGCTCCTGCGATACACGAACCGCCCCTGCGCGTCCGCTTCTGCGGAATTTCTTCCGCTTATGCGGACTTCCCATCTCTTGGCAAATCCCGCTTCTGCGGTCTCCTCTACGCTCCTGCGACGCCGCTTCAGCGGAAAGATTTCTGCTTCTGCGAAGCCAAGCGCTCCTGCGCCCCCTCGTCCGCTCCTGCGGACTCGCGCCTACGCTCCCATTTCCGCAGGAGCGAAAACAACAGAACCAGAACACAAGTCTGCAATTTTTCCACATTTTCTCCCGTTTAGCCATCCGAAAACATCCCGAGGCCCCCGGGACCTCATCCAAACACACCAACACATCTTAATACCTTATTCGAACTTGCTCAAATCCTCAAAACACGTCTAACAACATCAAAACCCACGGATTCAAGCCTAAATTTCTTAAAACTTTCCGAATTACACATTCCATCAAAAACCCGACCAAACGACGTCCGAATGACCTAAAAATTTGCGGACATATCCAAAATCACCAAACGGAGCTACTGCAACTGTTGGAATTCCATTCCGACCCCTGGATCAAAATCTCACCTACCGTTCGGATTTCGCCAAAATTCAACCTTAGCCAATTCAAGCCTATTTCTACACCGGGCCTCCAAATTCAATTCTGATTGCTCCCCTAAGTCACAAATCACCTCCCGGAACTAACCGAATCATCAGAATCCGATTCTGAGCCCTCTAACCAAATAGTCAACTCTGGGTTGACTTTCCTTATTTAAGTTTCTTTCAAAAAGGCTATATGCCTCATTTCCAATCCAAACCACTCCTAACTCACCCGATAGACTTTAACACCGATATAAAAGCATAAAACATACAATTTCAACATAACGGGGTAGTAATTCTCGTGACGACGGGCCGGGTCGTCACAATTTCCTATGCATTAAAATAAAATTAGGAAATGCATCACCTATGAGTAAAAATAAACTTAGGAAGTGTGTCTCATATTGGTGAAACTTTAATGATTTTAAACTAGAAAGTGTGTCTCCTATGAATGAAATCTCAATTTAGGAAGTGTGTCTCCTATGCATGAACTATTAACTTAGGAAGTGCATCTCCTACGGGTAAAAATAAATTTAGGAAGTGCGTCTCCTATGGGTAAAATCTCAATGATTTAAACTAGGAAGTGCGTCTCCTATGAGCAAAATCTCAATGATTTAAACTAGGAAGTGCATCTCCTATGAATGAAATGTTAATTTAGGAAGTGCGTCTCCTATGCATTAAAATAAACATAGGAAATGCATCTCATATGGGTAAAAATAAACTTAGGAAGTGTGTCTCATATAGGTGAAACTTTAATGACTTTAAACTAGGAAGTGCATCTCCTATGAATGAAATATTAATTTAGGAAGTGCGTCTCCTATACATGAAAATAAACTTAGGAAATGCATCTCCTATGGGTAAAAATAAACTTAGGAAGTACGTATCCTATGGGTGAAAGTTTAATGACTTTAAACTAGGAAGTTCATCTCCTATGAATGAAATCTTAATTTAGGAAGTACGTCTCCTATACATGAACTATTAATTTAGGAAATGCATCTCCTATGGGTAAAACTAAACTTAGGAAGTGCGTCTCATATGGGTAAAGTTTCATTGATTTAAACTATGAAATGCGTCTCCTATGAGTAAAATCTCAATGATTTAAACTAGGAAGTGTGTCTCATATGAATGAAATATTAATTTAGGAAGTGCGTCTCCTATGCATTAAAATAAACTTAGTAAGTGCATCTCCTATGAGTAAAAGTAAACTTAGGAAGTGCGTCTCCCTTTTCCTCATAAACCATTTCCTTCTTCCTGAATTACCTTCTTGCACAACTGCTACCCTTAAAATTCGTGTTGTCTTCCCTCAAAACTGCCGGGGATAACACTGTTGGGGATTATTTACTTACCTGCTAGGGATAAAAATGTTATCAGCTGAGATAACGCTGTTGAGGATAACACTGCTGGGGGAGTTTCATTTCGTCAAAACTGGTGCTTCACTCTTCTGAAGGTTGTTGGGGATGACATTGGCCTTTTGCTTTTTCTGAACGCCTGTTTCATCATTTTGTTCTGTCCGTTGAGGATACAACTCTCTTTATTAACACTTGTTATTCTGGGGATAACACTTGTTCAAAGACCACTTCCCTTGAGGCTTGTCTTATCTTCCTTCTTCCCCAAGTGGGTACCTGACTTCAAGAAAATTTTCAAAATGAAAGGAAACTTTTCTGCCCCATTTTTATTATCTTCATTGTGCCATGGCATTTCCTTTACCTGCTTCAAATCAAAGAAAATTTGTTAGTTTAAAACGTTGTAGTTGGTTGTGATGCTCCGGATGGGGATAGTTCTCCTCCTCTTTCCCTGCTATGCGTTTCATTGTCAAAACATGCCGGGGATGTTATTATTTTCCAGGGATGATATTCCTGCTGGGGATATTTTTTCCATTTGTTGCTTCCCCGCCTTCCTTAATGACTCTTTATTCACAAGCCTTTCCCCATTGTTTTCCATTGGTATCCTGACCACCCAAATTCCTATGACATTGACCCTGCTTGAGGATCTTGCATGTTTTACTGATGAGCCATTTTCTTCATTCATCCTTGTCATTGGAAATACCTTTTCTACTGGAGATATCCCCCTTCTTTTGTGGCATATCTAGGGAATGGGCATTTCCCCGACCTTTGAGTCTCACTGGCCTTGGCCTTGAAGCCATTAACCTTCACTTTTTGATAGAGGTATCCTTCTTGACACTGATCCACCCCTTTGTCAATTTCCTTTTGCTGGGGAATTCCTTCTGGACACTCTACTTGCGCTTGATCTCTCCTGACTTATACAACTTGGGTGTACCAATCTCATACTGTCTTGCATAATTAGAAAGCTGATGGCAAATTTTGAAGTCATTTCTAACTTGTTATGACCAAACAGACTCTACTGGGGAATTTTTTATGAAAGGAGAAATATAAAAGGAAACAAAAATAGAAGACAAAGAAACTATAAAATAAAAACCCTATCAAACGTGAATACCAACTTTAATGGTCATGATATACACATATGGCCTATTCTCCATCGTCAATCGTCTTTCAAGATTTATGTCTGGTGATTTCCATATGATTCTCCATCTTTATTCGACTTGTACTACCCGAAGGGT
This sequence comes from Nicotiana noctiflora, assembly GCA_032618575.1. Taxonomy (NCBI): domain Eukaryota; kingdom Viridiplantae; phylum Streptophyta; class Magnoliopsida; order Solanales; family Solanaceae; genus Nicotiana; species Nicotiana noctiflora. Next base: position 140,914 of record JASVEL010000073.1, read on the forward strand.
TTTCACTATCAAGCCGCTCTCATTTTGGTTTTTCTCTCAAGCCTTTATCGCCCTATGGTGCTCGTGATGGTTTTCACCGATAAGACTCTCTCATTTGTATTATTTCTCAGCTGGGGTTTTGGTGTTACCGCTAAGACTCTCTCATATTTCTTCTGCTGGAGATCAGAGTCTTTTCTACTGGGAATCAGAGTGTTATGTTCTGATAAGACTTCTCTCATTTGCCTAACTTGACCTCTTTTGAAGATTGGTCAAAAGGTCTTTCTTTGGATCGTAATGTGGATTTGGATATAAGCTCTATAGAGTTCTTCGCTACTTTTTCTAAACACAACCGTAAAAGAATAAGTACAGTAGTGAGAAAATAAAATAAGAAGGTGACTCCAAAGCCTGTGAATGTTTCAACAGGTTTACCTTGAGTCTCCACCGCAAAGAATAGCTACTATCGATCAAATACCGGGATTTGTACACAAAAATATACAGAAGTGTAGTATCAGCACAACTGATCCCATGTGCAGGTAAGTGTCTAGCCTACCCCGGCGAAGTAGTGACAAGGCTAGGACCAGACACTCACCTAAACTTGTGCAGTTTATAGCATAAAAATAATAGGAAACAAATAATTGTAATGACAACAATTATCAACCAATGATATAAATATCATGCAAGAAGAACACCACAAAAGCTTCTCAACAAACAATAAATATAAGTGCAACCAATTAATCAAGTCTTTCAAAAATAAATTTCGACTGCAAATCCTTCGAGTAATAATCTCTAGGATAATATGCTTTCAAGAAATATGTTTCGAATATATTTCCTTCAAATAAGTATCTTTCAAATATAATTCTTTCGGGTAAAGGTCACCTTGTGACGCCTCATTTCAAAACCTTAATAATATAGGTGTCGGCCAATTGTCATATTGTTACGCCATCTCGCACCCATATTTATATTACAACTGCAATAAATACTCATGTGCAATTAAATAAAATTATAATATTTTCCCCGGCACCTTGTGCCAATATATTTCTATTTCATATTGCACAACAATATTCTCTTGTTACTTAGTTCACAGGGTCCATGACCCAATACCATTAAGAATGTTGAACGAGCCTCATTTACTTAACATAAAGTATAATACAACTTCCAACCCAATTAGGAAATCAACAAGAAAAGATGGTGTTATTTTTAGTAATCATTTGATAAAGAAAATACCCTTTTCAAATAAAGTATAATTATTGAAGCTTGAAGTATTGAACTATATATATATATATATATATATATATATATATATATATATATATATATATATATGCGGTGAAATAATGTAGACACTTTAGGTCCTAACACGAAGGGTCACAACAGTAAAAGAATTCAAACATTTTAAACACTTGAATTGGTAACTACAAATAAACACAGCAGTAGAAAGTTCACGACATCACCATTATACGGAATCAAAATCCAGCCACTAACAAGAATAAGGAAAACAAAGGCAGATTTTACTTTCAGATCACATCTCGTTGCAAGTGCAACCCGTTCCAAACTTATTTAACACCGTTGGGGCGTGCGACCCGATCCCATTTCATTTCGTATCTTTTGGTAGGCGTACCACTCGCTTCCAATTAAATATAATCTCATTTATCAATATGTCATCGGCAACTATGGCCAATTATAGTACATAATAGGCTACCGGCAACTATGGCCAATGCCAACAATCATATAGATTGTGGTCGGCATGCCACACGATCCCATTTCTTAATATATAAGTGGTTGGCGTGCCACACGATCCCATGCCATACTATATAAGTGGTCGGTCTGCCACACAATCCCATGTCTTAATATATAAGTGTTCGGCGTGCCACATGATCCAATTTCTTACTATCTTACTAGCAAGAAACCAATAATAATTAATCCATAATATATATATATATATATATATATATATATATATATATATATATATATATATATATATATATATATATATATATATATATATATATATATATATATATATATATTACCGCTGTGAAACCAATAATCTTTAAATCTACAATATATATTACCCGCAAAGAAACCAATAACAAATAATCAAACAATATATTACCGACAAAGAATAACCAGCTATAACCAAACTTATGAATTTCTATTTAACACAATTGATACAATTACTCAGTCATAACAATTACTTGCTCAGCTTCAAAGATCGTCAAACAAGTTCTCATAAGCATCAAATAAGAATACAACAATTTAGCAATTTAGGACTCACGGTCATGCTCGACCCCAACGTATAGATACTCGTCACCATGCCTATACGTCGGACACAACACAAAACAAGTAGCAATTATACGCAACTCCTATTCCCTCAAGCTAGGGTAGACCAAACACTTACCTCGCTTTGCAACCAATTCAATATTCCAACAAGCCTTTGCCTCGCGAATTCGTCTAAGGCTTCAAATCTAGTCATAATAACTCAATATACTCAATATAAATCGTACAAATTAAATTCCATATGAATTTACACATTTTTTAAAAATTAAATCCGAAATTTAGCTAAAAATTGCCGTGGGGCCCACGTCTCAAAATACGACGAAACTCGTAAAATCCAACAAACCTCAAAATCGCCCAAGAACCGAGCTCCAAAAACCCCAAAACAAAACTGAAGAAATGAGCATTTTTGGTCCTTAAGTTTTTGTCTGCCCGTCACTAAAAGTCCACCAAAAAATAGTTTTACTAGTCATATTCAATCAACAATAATTTTCTGTACATATGTCTGAATGATGAATAGTTTAAGTTTCTGGAAACTAGAATCCAAGTTCTACAACTTTTATGCTTTCAATATGTTGTGACTTTGTATATATTTTGCGATATAAGCTTCCAAAGTAGCCTCCTTGCATCAGAAATTTCTGGGAAATATCAAAACAGTTTTATCTGCCCTTATTCAATCAAGCATAACTTTCTGTACAAATATCCAAATGATAAATGGTTTAACTTTATGGAAAATAGAGTGCAAGGGCTAGAACTTTCATGTTTGATATATTTTCAAATGCATTATATATTTTTAGATATAAACTTCTACATTATGCTTCTTGCATCAGAATTATCAAACATTGCTGTCAAAATTCAGCAAGTTAAATTGGCCTAAAAATTGCTCGTAACCATTCCGAAACTCATCCGATTCCCTCGGGACTCTAAACAAATGTGCCAACATAATTTATAACATCATTTAAACTTTTTTTCAATCAACAAAAGACCTCAAACAACATCACAATCATCAAGTCACATCAAATTCAAGCCTAAGTTTTCCAAAAACTTCCGAAACACATATTTGATAAACAACCCGACCAAACGATGTCCGAATGACATGAAATTTTGTACATATATTCCAAATGACACAATGAAGCTACAACAACTCTCGAAATGTCATTCCGAAACCCGAAAAATCTCACCTCTCAACCGGAATTCGCCAAAATACTAACTTCGCCAATTCAAGCCTAATTTTACACCGGTCAACACAAAAGTATTCCGGACACATTTCTTAGTTCCAAATTATCTCCCGGAGCTAACCGAACGATCAGAATTCATATCCGATCCTTCTAACTCATAAGTCAATGCTCGGTTGACTTTTCCAACTTAAGCGTTCTTAAAAAAGACTAAGTGTCTCATTTCTTATCAAAACCACTCCAAACCACTCGATCACATAAGATACAGATAATTAAGAATAAAGAAGTTTAAAATGAAAAAAATGAAGTGGTAACTCATGAGACGACAGGTCGGGTCATTACATTCTCCACCTCTTAACAAACGTTCGTCCTCGAACGTACTAAGAATTATTCGGAAGAGGTTACTAAGAACTCGCTGTTGATCCCACATTACCACATTCGTAATAATTCCGACAATACCATTTCAATTGATGCTATTTCTCTTACCCATATTTGTAAACTTTAGGACCAAATTTATTACACTCAAAACTTTTTCGAAAATGTCTGATTTTCACATCATCACACGATCTTAGTCTCACCCTGTTCTAGCAACTCGTGCATACACAGACATCAACTTTTTAATAGCTCTTAACATTTGTTACATCCTCCCCCACTTAGGGTCATTCACCCTCGAATAACAAGTAGAGTCCGCTCTCAAACACATAATGTAACTTTTCTTTTCCTTCTCACACCTCAATATCCCAATTTTTTTTTCTAACTCACAAATTTTTCAGAAATTTCTGCAGAGTCTCCCCTGTAATTGGGATTATCCACCTGTCACAGTAATACCCAAACAACTCATAACAACACATCCGTAACTCAATAGTGTTCCAAAATGTATATATCAATAACACTACTCCCCGCATTACATGCGTGACATTATAATAAAGATATATGGACATGTAACATATCATATGTTTGACCATAACCATATCTCTGGTCTTAATAGTTATTCATGATCAATTACAAATTGCCAATTAATCTAATGTCAACAAAATTCTCGTTTCAAACCTTCATTTTTCTAACAACGAGGCATGATGACCTCAAAATTAATTACCCGAAATAATGAGTCAAATTGAATTCCACCTGGGCACTTATCTTGTGGGAAACAACTCAATAGTTACAATACAAATTGACAAATTATGCATAGAGATATTCATACATGAATTTTCAAATAAGCCTTATAAGCATGACTCCCTGAAAGTACTATGGTACAATTTTTTTTTCAATTTCACAAAGGATAATTTAAACAAATAAACTTTGACCACAAGGACCTCGTCCTTATATAACATCCATCGCAGCTTGTAGCCCGGTATAATATTTCATATCCTTTAAAAATGTGAGGATCTCGTCCTCAACTCTGAATCAAAAGTATTTTGCACATTGTGCCAACTAAAATTTTCTATTTTCGTTCTTCGTTCTTTCAAATAATTTCTGTTACATATAATTACAACATATAATGAACCCTCACACCGAGAGGGAATAAAATTCACAATTTAAACTATTTTTTCTGAAATTACATGACAACTATTTTTTTAGTGACTAACACATAATGATAGATATACCTACCTTCATATAATCTTCCAACAGGAATATTCATTTAAGTTAATTAAAGATAACTAAGCTCACTCATGATTGGAGCATATTAGGAAGACTTGTCTCGATACACGAAACCAAATCAAGTTATGGAAATTGTTACTTTATAATAACTCGAGACAGTACTTATAATGATACCATCTGGTGTAGAGACCTCAGCTATACCATAGCAAATATATCAATAGGTTGGCTTCCACCTCTTAGGCGCCATCTACCTGTTTCTTTTTATTTTCCCCAAGTCCAGACAATTTCTAATGATGTTCCTAGTATCACCATATTCATAACAACCAATCTGCGGTCCAACTTCCCTTACCGAGCTTGTGCCGGATAACTAGGATAACCATTGTAGGAATCCCATGACACTGATACATTAAAAGATGATTGTCCCACGCGAGTATTGTGATTAACTTAAGTACTACGAGTATACTGAATATCTTTTCATGACCCCGTTGATACTGAAATGTAGGATTATAAAGGATGCAGGAATATCTCAAGTCTCATTATCATCCCGTTCAAATCTTAGTTCTTGATCATATACAAGTTTTGGAGAAACTTTCAATACCACATAAATACTTCTCGGGTCAAAATTGGTATAACACATTATAGTTAATAGTCGACTTTCCTCACTATGAGTGAAATCATAAGACACATTTTTGATGATCCACAATAATAATCTTTATCGCTCGTACAACACCATACATAAGACGCCTCAAGCCATTTATTTGGCGCATGTCATACTCGTGATTGTTAAACATGTTTCCTCTAGTGACTTGGTTGCTAGTTGTACCCTTCGCTACACAAAAATCCCATATGAACCACACAGTCTCCAATTAAACATTCTACAGATTGTACTTATCAACGAGATGTCAAGATTTGATGCACCCCCATGCGCACAACTAAATTATCTCTCAGAACTTCCACATCCTCAATTCTGATTGACACGCGGTAACAATGATTGAGCAACTCTGGCTCTCTTATAATCTTTTTCTTTATATCACAAACCATTGGCATAGTGGAAAATTCCATACATGAGTGGATGTAAAAGAACCTAAGATATATGCTTTAAGCTGAGTAAATGTCGCACGATAAAGAATGAATGAAGTGGGAATTTTTCCTACTAGCTCTATAGCCTCTCGAAGATAAGTACAGACGTCTCCGTACCGATCTACAAGACTCTACTAAACTCGCTTATGACTTGTAGCACCTATGAACCTAGGGATCTGATACCATTTGTCACGACCCAAAAATCCCTCTAGAGGAGTCGTGATGGCACCAAGTCTTAAGGACTAGGTAAGCCTAATAATTCCGGAATAACAACCATGAATAATAACATCTAAAATTCTTCTGAAATAGAGTTCTTATACAATTAACATATTCTCAAAAACCCGGTAGTACAAATCATAAGCTCGATAGAGTTCTTCGTTACTATTTCTAAACACAACCATATGAGAATAAGTACAGTAGTGAGAATATAAAATAAGAAGGTGACTCCAAAGCCTGCAAATGTTGCAACATGTTTACCTTGAGTCTCCACCGCAACGAATAGCTACTATCGATCAAATACCTGGATCTGTACACAAAAATATACAGAAGTGCAGTATCAGCACAATCGACCCCATGTGCTGGTAAGTGTCTAGCCTACCCGACGAAGCAGTGACAAGGCTAGGACAAGACACTCACATAAACCTCATTTCAAAATCATAATAATATAGGTCTCGGCCCATTATCATATTTTTACGGCATCTCGTGCCCATATTTATATTACAACCGCACAGATAACTCATATGCAATTAAATAAAATTATAATATTTTCCCCGGCACCCTGTGCCAATATATTTCTATTTCTTATTTCACAACAATATTCTCTTGTTACTCAGTTCATAGGGTCCATGACCCAATACCATTAATAATGTTCAAGGAGCCTCATTTACTTAACATAAAATATAATACAACTTCTAACCCAATTAGGAAATCAACAAGAAAAGATGATGTTATTTTTAGTAATCATTTGATAAAGAAAATACCTTTTTCAAATAAAGTAGAATTATTGAAGCTTGAATATATATATATATATATATATATATATATATATATATATATATATATGCGATGAAATAACGCAGACACTATAGGTTCTAACACGAAGGGTCACAACAATAAAAGAATTCAAACATTTTAAACACTTGAATTGATAACTACAAATAAACATAGTAGTAGAAAGTGCACAACATCACCATTATAAGGAATCAAAATCCAGCCACTAACAAGAATAAGGAAAACAAAGGCAGATTTCACTTTCAGATCATATCTCGGTTCAAGCGCAACCCGTTCCAATCTTATTTAACATCGTTACGGCGTGCAACCTGGTCCTCATTATATTATACTGTTGCGGCATGCAACCCGATCCCATTTCATTTCGTATCTTGTGGTAGGCGTACCACTCGCTCCCAATTAAATATAATCTCATTTATCAATATGTCACCGGCAACAATGGCCAATAATAGTACATAATAGGCTAACGCAACTATAGCCAATGGCAACAATCATATAGATTGTGGTCGGCGTGCCACACGATCCTATTTTTTAATATATAAGTGGTCGGCATGCTACACGATCCCATTACTTAATATATAAGTGGTCGGCGTGCTACACGATCCCATGTCATAATATATAAGTGGTCGGCGTGCCACACGATCCCATGTCTTAATATATAAGTGGTCGGCGTGCCACACGATACCATTACTTAATATCTTACTGGCAAGAAACCAATAATAATTAATCTATAATATATATATATATATTACCGATGTAAAACCAATAATCTTTAAATCAACAATATATATATTACCGGTATGAAACCAATAATAATTAATCAACAATAAGTATATATATATATATATATATATATATATATTACCGGTGTGAAACAAATAATTTTTAAATAAACAATATATATTACCGGCAAAGAAAACCAATAACAAATAATCAAACAATATATTACCAGCAAAGAAGAACGAGCTATAACCAAACTTATGAATTTCTATTTAATACAATTGATACAATTAATCAGTCATAACAATTACTTGCTCAGCTTCAAAGATCTTCAAACAAGTTCTCATAAGCATCAAATAAGAATACAACAATTTAGTAATTTAGGACTCACGGTCATGCTCGACTCCCAGCGTATAGATACTCGTCACCATGCCTATACATCGGACACAAGGCATAACAAGTAGCAATTATACTCAAGTCATATTCCCTCAAGGTAGCGTAGACCAAACACGTACCTCGATTTGCAACCAATTCAATATTCCAACAAGCCTTTGCCTTGCGAATTCGTCTGAAGCTTCAAATCTAGTCATAATAATTCAATATACACAATATAAATCGTACGAATTAAATTCCATATGAATTTACTGATTTTTTTAAAATTAAACCCGAAATTTATCTAAAAATCGCTCGTGGGGCCCACGTCTCAAAATCCGGCGAAACTCATAAAATCCGACAACCCATTCTGATACGAGTTCAACCATACAAAAATTATCGAATTTCGATGATAAGTCGACTTCCAAATCTAAAATTTTCATTTTGGGATGATTTTGCAAAAATTTTGATTTCTTCCATCAAAATCCGATTTAAACGATGAAAATAACCATTGATTTATGTAATATAAACACTTTTAAGTATAGGACACTTACTTGAGTTGAAATCGTGAAAACAAAACCTCAAAATCGCCCAAGAACCGAGCTCCAAAAACCCCAAAACGAAAATGAAGAAATGAGCATTTTGGTACTAAAGTTTCTGTCCGCCTGTCCACCAAAAATAGCTTTACTAGTCATATTCAATCAACGATAACTTTCTGTACATATGTCCGAATGATGTATTGTTTAACTTTCGGGAAACTCGAATCTATGTTCTACAACTTTCATGTTTTGCATATTTTGGGATTCTATATATATTTTGAGATATAAGATTCCAAAGTAGCCTCCTCGCATCTGAAATTTCTGGAAAATTTCAAAACAGCTTTATCAGCCCTTATTCAATCGATCATAACATTGGTACAAATATCCAAATGATGAATGGTTTAAATTTGTGGAAACTAGAATGCAAGGGCAACAACTTTCATGTTTTGTATATTTTCAAATTCATTATAGATTGCTTGATATAAGCTTCTACATTATGCTCCTTGCATCAGAATTATCGAAAATTTCTGTCAAAATTCAGCAAGTTAAATTGGCCTAAACACGGCTCGTAACCATTCCGAAACTCACCCGATCCCCCCGGGACTCTAATCAAATGTGCCAACATAATTCATAACTTCATTCAAACTTTTTTCCAATCAACAAAACACCTCAAACAAAATCAAAACCATCAATTCACATCAAATTCAAGCTTAAGTTTTCCAAAATCTTCCGAAACACACATTTTATCAAAAACCCGACCAAACGATGTCCGAATGACATGAAATTTTTCACATATATCCTAAATAACACAATGAAGCTATGGCAACTCTTGGAATTTCATTCCGAAACCCGGATCAATATCTCACCTCTCAACCGAAATTCGCCAAAATACTAACTTCGCCAATTCAAGACTAATTCTACACCGGCCATCACTGTGACGATCCAAAGGGTCATCACCTGTTTTCCCCACTTGTTCCATGCTTTTGAGGCCCTGAAAACCTCATTTTATGTTGCCTCAATTTACGTGCATAGTCCGGGCATGTAGCCGAAAAGATGTTGTGCTAGAATATGTGAATTCTATGAAAAATTTGAAGAAAATTGATATTAATATTGATATAGTTGACTTCGGTCAACATTTTTGGTAAACGGACCCAGACCCGAGATCGGACAGTCCCGGAAGGTCCGTAGGAAAATATGGGACTCGGGCATGCGCCCGGAGTCGAATTCTGAGGCATAGAGCCCAAGATATGAATTTTTCTGTTAAATTGTTTTTGCTGAAATTATTAAATGAAAATGGATTAAACGACCATGGTATCGGGTTCGTATTTTGGTTCCGACGCCCGGTACAAGTCTTAAATATTACATGAGTGCTTTCTGCAAAGTTTGACGACATTTGGATGTCTTTTGATGTGTTTTGAACCTTGAGTTTCAAATTTTAAAATTTATGAAGTTAAAGAAAGATAATTATGAACTTGAGGCTTGATTTGATGAAAACGATGTTATATTGACGATTTGATCACACGAGAAAATTTGTACTATGTTTTTGAAGTTGTGTGCATGTTAGGTTTAGAACGCGAGGGCTCAGGCAAAGATTTGATAGGCCGTTGGAGCAGATTTTGAAAAATAACACAGCTGGTATTTTCACCCAGCTGGTATCTTCGCAATTGTGAAGAATTACTCGTAATTGCGAGAAGACTCAAATTAGCCTTGGATCCCAAATGCGAAGAAGGCAGGGGAGTGCATGGGTTCGCAAATGCGAATTATACCTCGCAAATGCGAGGCCTTCAGTAAACAACCCATGTTCGCAAATGCGACTAAAATGTCGCAAATGCGAAGATTCCAGTAATCAGCCTGGTTCGTAAATGCAAACTTTCTCTCGCAAATGCAAGGGCAACAGTCCAAAATCTGCTATGTTCGCAATTGTGAACAAACGTTCGCAATTCCCATAACCGCAGGTGTGCAATCTGATACTTAAACAAATTTTACACCTCTTCTCCTCATTCTTTCAAAACCCAACACACCACACACGATTCTCCAAGATCAAAATCACTCCAAAACACTTGTAAGTCACTCTTTACTTACTTCTTTCAATTCCTAACAACATTAAACATGTTTTTCAAGAGAAATCAAAGGTTTTCATGGTAGAAATTCTTATTTCTAGGTAGAACCAAGGTTTTTCATGAATTGGAAAATTGGACCTCGATTTGAGGTTCGATTTCGAAACAAATCATATAATTGAACTCATGAGGGAATGGGTAAATGGATTTTGGAATGAACCCCGAGTTCCGACCACGTGGGACCAGGGGCGTTTTGGGAAATTTTGGGCTAAACTTTGAGAAAACCATTTTTAAGCATCCAAACCAATTTATATAGTATATACTAAAGTAATTGAACCAATTGTGACTAGATTCGAGCAATTTGAAGGCTGAAATTCGAGGTAAAGCTATAGATGAAGGATAATTTGGACTTCAAGGATTAGAGGTAAGTGTTTGATCTATCCTAGCTTGAGGGAATATGATTAATGTGCTATTTGCTATGTGATCGAGTGCGGTGTATGGGCTGTGGTGACGAGCACCCATACACTGGCGTCTAGCATGACCGTGAGTCGTTTGTTGACATATATTGTGGTATTTTAACATATAATCTTGAACCCTTGCCGGGTTGTGAAATTGATCATTATTCTCCCTTACCAGGACTTTATTGTGAAGTTGATTATTGTTTCCCTTCCCGGGACTTTGTTGTGATGATTATTGTGTCCCTTGCCGGGACGGTTCATGATTATTGTTTTCATTCTTTTGCCCTTAACGGTTATTGTTATTTGGTTGAGGAAGAGTGACAATACACGAAGAGTGATACCGTGCCTTGTTTATTGGTTATGTACGAAGGGTAATGTCGTGCCTTGTTTTATTGATTATGCACGACGGATCATGCCATGCCTTATTTTATTGATTATGCACAAAGGGTAATGTCGTGCCTTATTTTAGTGATTGTGCACGAGGGGTAATGTCGTGCCTTGTTATTGATTTTGCACGAAGGATCATGTCGTGCCTTGTGATATTAATTATGCACGAAGGAACATTCTGTGTCATTGCTATTTGAACCATGCACGAAGGATCATGCCGTGCCATGGATGTGAGGATGAGAGTAAAAGCACGAAGGGTGATGCCGTGCAACTATTTGATATTTTCTTGTTGATGATAGCTATTTTATTATACTCTGATTTTCTTTACTGATTTAATATATGTTGCTGATTGTGTTTCCCCCAGTATGATATTTCTTTGTTAATTTTGTTAATTGATAATCCTGCTATTTTAGTGGTATGTACATATATAGAACTGCACAGGTTTATGTGAGTGTCTGGTCATAGATTTATTTAGAAAGACTTCCGCATTTATCAAATTGAGTAAATATTTCATGTTATTAAGTATGAGTATAAAAATGACGATATGAATAGGATAATGTTGAATGAATTGGCTTGCGTAGCTACCACAAGTAGGAGCCATCACGATCCCGATGACGGAGGGGGGTGGGTGGGAAATCCGTGTTGTGACAAGTTAGTATCAGAGCTCTAGGTTACATAGGTCTCACCACTCACGAACAAGCTTAGTAGAGTTTGAGGGGTAGGTACGGAGACATCTGTACTTGTCGTCCAGAGTCTATTGAGTTTGGAAAAAGTCTCTCATTTGTTCCTTCTTGTCGTGCGATTTGTTCCTCAAATACTGATTGAATTTCTACTTTGTCCTTTTACAGATGGTGAGGACATGCGCTTCTTCATCCACTAATCAGTAGCCTGAGCCCAAGGCAGCTCCCGTGAGGGGCAGGGGCCGAGGCCGTATCGGAGGCCATGGTAGTGGCAGAGGTCAGCCCCAGGCAGCGATTCCAGAGGTGGAGCCTCATGTTAAGATTGGTGAGGAGGTTCCAGTCCTAGCAGCTCTAGTGGGCCCGGCTCAGCTCCTAGGGGAGGTCTTATTTACCCCGGATCTTCGGGATGCTCTGGTCAGAATTGCTGCTTTTATGGACAGCGTTGCCAGAGATGGCTTACTACCAGCTGCACCAGCCGCTTCTCAGGCTGGAGGAGGGATCCAGACTCCTATTGCTCGTACTCCGGAGCCAGTAGCTCCCCGGCCTTAGGCACCAGTGGTTCAGCCAGCTGTGGCCACTCAGTCAAGCACCACAACTCAGGCCGGAGATGGAGCGGCGATGACTTCTGATTCTCTATGGAGATTTGATCGGTTCTCCAAGCTATTTACCACTATTTTCAGCGGTGCCACATCAGAGGATCATAAGGACTTCTTATTCAGTTGCCATGAGATTCTCAAGACTATGGAAATAGTGGAATCCAATGGAGTTGACTTCTGCATATTCAGGCTTTCAGGATGCACCAAGACATGGTGGAGAGATTATTGTTTGACTCGACCAGCAAGGTCCCCGGCTTTAACATGGGTCCAGTTTGCAGAGTTATTTCTGGAGAAGTTTCTCCCTATTACTCAGCAGGAGGCACTTCGGAGGCACTTTGAGCGTCTCCAATAGGGTACTATGATTGTTACCCAGTATAAGACGAGGTTCATTGATCTGGCACGTCATGCGGTGGTGATACTCCCCGTAGATCGGGAGAAGGTCCGCAGGTTTATAGATGGGCTAAATTAACCGATTAGACTTCAGATGGCTCTGGGAGTTTGGAGTGATATATCTTTTCAGAAGGCAGCTAATGCAGCACGTGGAGTTGAGATGGCTCTTGCTCACCGGCTTGTAGTTTAAAAATTTGGCTTTATGACTATATTTCCTAAAAATGTAAAAGACTGTTTGGGTTAAGTTACCTGTTTTGCTAATGGTCCGAGTGATCGTGGGTTGATGATTGAGATAGACTGAGAGTCTGATGATGAGGCTAATCAGAGTGTTCGTGGGGGCCATTCAGGGCGCCAGGGCCAGCAGCCCCATTACCCTAAATATTGTTACGACTGTGGTAATCTAGGTCATCTTGTCAGTTTTTGCCCTCGAGCAACGAGCAACACTCAACAACGGGGTCCTCGTCCCATGATTCAGGCCCCAACTGACCTTCAGCCTGCCCAGCCAGCCAGAGGTGGGGGTAGAGATCGTAGAGGTGGAGGTCGAGATCGTAGCGGTAGAGACCATCGAGCCAGAGGTAGAGGTCAGCCAGTGGATGAATGCCCCAGAGACGTAGCTCAGAGGGGAGGTGTTGATCCCCAATTTTATGCTTTACCATCTAGGCCAGAGGTAGAGGCATCAGATGCTGTGATTACAGGTACCATTCTTGTTTGTGTCAGAGGTGCTTCAGTATTATTTGACCTTGGGTCTACATATTCGTATGTGTCTTCCTAGTTTGCACCATATTTGGTCGTGCCTAGCTATGCCCTAGATATCCCAGTTTATGTGTCTACATAAGTGGGTGACTCTATAGTAGTCGACCGAGTGCATCGTTTGCGCATAGTTATATTCGGGGGTCTTGAGACCCGTGTTGATTTATTGCTATTACACATGGTGGATTTCGATGTTATATTGGGGATGGACTAGATGTCCCCGTATCATGCTATCTTAGACTGTCACACCAAGACAGTGACCTTGGCCTTGTTAGAATCACCCCGACTAGAGTGGAAAGGGACCTCAGGCCACTGCGTTCGCACTGTTATTTCCTATGTTAAGGCTCGACGCATAGTCGAGACGGGGTTTCTAGCTTATTTGGCATATGTTCGTGATTCCAGCGCAAAAATTTCTTCTATTGATTCAGTTCCTATTGTACGGGAGTTTCCCGAGGTTTTCCCTTCAGACCTGCCGGGCATGCCACCCGACAGGGATATTGATTTCTATATTGATCTGGCACCGGGAACTCAGCCCATCTCTATTCCACCCTATCTTATGGTCCCGCTGGAGTTAAAAGATTAGTTGCAAGACCTTCTATAAAAGGGCTTTATCAGGCCCAGTATTTCTCTCTGGGGTGCACCTGTGTTATTCATGAAGAAGAAGGATGGATCGATGCGGATGTCTATTGATTATCGGCAATTAAACAAAGTGATGATAAAGAAAAAGTACCCACAGCCGAGGATTGATAATTTTTTTGACCAGCTCCAAGGAGCAAGGGTGTTCTCAAAAATAGACTTGAGGTCGGGCTACCATCAGCTAATACGGACACTAGATACGGGCACTATGAATTCTTGGTCATGTCTTTTGGGTTGACCAATGCTCCAACAGCATTCATGGAGTTGATGAATCGGGTGTTCATGCCTTATTTAGATCTGTTCGTGATAGTCTTTATAGATGACATCGTGGTATACTCCTGCAGCTTGGAAGCGTACGAGCAACACCTCAGAGTGGTTTTTCAGACTCTGAAGGATAATCAGCTATGTGCCAAATTTTCAAAATGTGAGTTCTGGTTGAGTTCGGTGGCATTTCTATGTCATATCGTATCGGTGGAGGGTATTCAGGTGGACCCAAAGAAGATTGAGGCAGTCCATAATTGGCCTTGACCAGCTTCAGTGACCGATATCCGGAGTTTCTTGGGGTTAGCAGGTTACTACCGTTGATTTGTAGAGGGGTTCTCTTCTATTGCAGCCCCGATGACCAGGTTGACCCAGAAGGGTGCTCAGTTCAAGTGGTCAGATGAGTATGAGGCGAGCTTTCAGAAGCTCAAGACGGCTTTGATTACATCACCAGTGTTGATACTACCTACGGGTGCAGGGCCTTATACAGTTTACTGTGATGCATCCCGTACAGGACTTAGAGCGGTATTGATGTAGGATGGTAAAGTTATTGCTTATGCTTCGAGACAGTTGAAAATCCATGAGAAGAATTATCCGGTTCATGATCTTGAGCTGGCAGCAGTGGTTCATGCCTTAAAAATCTGGAGGCATTATCTATATAGTGCGGCGTGCGAGATGTACACGGATCACAAAAGCCTACAGTATTTATTCAAGCAAAAGGAGTTGAAATTAGGCAGAGGAGGTGGTTAGAGTTGTTGAAAGTCTATGATGTTACTATCCTATATCACCTAGGTAAGGCCAATGTGGTGGCTGATGCGTTGAGTAGAAAGTCTGCCAGTATGGGTAGTCTTGCATACATTCCGGTTAGTCAAAGACCACTTGCTCTAGATGTCCAGGCTTTAGCCAACCAATTCGTGAGACTAGACATTTTTAGCCTAGCAGGGTGTTAGCCTGCACGATCGCTCGTTCTTCTCCATTAGAGCGTATCCGTGAGAGGCAATTTGATGATCCTCATTTGCATGACATGAGGGATACTGTATAGTGGGGAGGTGCCACGAAGGTAACTCTAGATGATAAATTAGTATTGAGATTACAGGGGCGATTTTGTGCGCCTAATGTTGAGGGGATTCGAGAGTTTATCTTAGCGGAGGCCCACAGTTCGCGGTATTCTATTCACCCGAGCGTCGCGAAGATGTATCAGAACTTACAGTAGTACTATTGGTGGTGCAGGATTAAGAAGGACATCGTTGCGTATGTCGCTCGGTGTCTAAATTGTCAGTAGGTGAAATATGAGCACTAGAGGCCTGGTGGTGTATTCCAGAGAATTGAAATTCCCAAGTGGAAATGGGAGCGGATCATAATGGACTTCATTACTCGACTTCCTTTGACTCGGGGGAAATTTGATGCTATCTTGGTCATTGTTGATAGGCTGACCAAGTCAGCCTACTTCATTCCAGTATCTGTCTCTTACTCATCGGATAAGCTAGCAGAGATTTACATTAGGGAGATTGTTCGCCTTCATGGTGTGCCGGTGTCTATTATCTCAGATCGGGGTACGCAGTTTACCTCGCGTTTCTGGAGAGCGGTCCAGTAGGAGTTAGGCACCCAGGTCCAGTTGAGTACATCTTTCCATCCTCAGACGGACGGTCAATCCGAGAGGACTATTCAGATCCTAGAGGACATGCTCCGAGCCTGTGTCATTGATTTTGGAGGCTCGTGGGACCAGTTTCTGCCATTAGTGGAGTTAGCCTACAATAACAGCTACCAGTCTAGCATTCAGATGGCCCCGTGTGAGGCGTTGTACATTAGGCGATGTTGGTCTCCAGTCGGATGGTTTGAGCCAGGAGAGGCGCGGTTGTTGGGTACAAACTTAGTTCAGGAGGCCTTAAACAAGGTCAAGACTATCAAGGAGAGATTGCATTCAGCTCAGTCCTGATAGAAGACTTATGCGGATCGTAAGGTTCTAGATGTAGATTTCATGGTTGGTGAGCGGGTATTGCTCCGGGTATCGCCTATGAAGGGCATGATGAGGTTCGGAAAGAAGGTCAAGCTCAGCCCTAGCTATATTGGTCCATTTGAGATTTTGGACCGAGTGGGAGAGGTGGCTTACAGACTAGCACTGCCACCTAGCTTATCAGTCGTACACTTAGTTTTTCATGTATCTGTGCTTCGGAGGTACCACGGCGATCCCACACATGTGTTAAACTTCAGTACTATCCAATTGGACAATGATTTATCCTACGAGGAGGAGACGGTGGCCATTCTAGACCGGCAGGTTTGACAGTTGAGGTCGAAGAGTTTTCCTTCTGTGCGAGTTTAGTGGAGAGGTCAGCCTCCTGAGGCATCGACCTGGGATTCCGAGTCTGATATGCGGAGCCGTTACCCATATTTGTTCCCCGACTCAAGTACTTCCTTCTCTTGTCCGTTCGAGGATAAACGATTATTTTAGAGGTGGAGGATATGACGACCCAAAGGGTCATCACCTATTTTCCTTACTTGTTCCACGCTTCTGAGGCCTTGAAAACCTCATTTTATGTTTCCTCGATTTACGTGCATAGTCCGGGCATGTAGCTAGAAATATTTTGTGCTAGAATATGTGAATTCTAAGAAACATTTGAAGAAAATTGATAATAATATTAATATAGTTGACTTTGGTCAACATTTTTGGTAAACAGACCCGGACCCGAGATCGGACAGTCACGGAAGGCCCCGTAGGAAAATATGGGACTCGGGCATGCATCCGGAGTCGAATTCTGAGGCCTAGAGACCAAGATATGAATTTTTCTGTTAAATTGTTTTTGCTGAAATTATTAAATGAAAATGGATTAAACGACCATGGTATCGGGCTTGTATTTTTGTTCTGACGCCCGGTACAAGTCTTAAATATTACATGAATGCTTTCTGCAAAGTTTGATGACATTTGGATGTCGTTTGATGTGTTTTGAACCTTGAGTTCGAAATTTGAAAGTTTATGAAGCTAAAGGAAGATAATCATGAACTTGAGGCTTGATTTGATGACAACAATGTTATATTGGCGATTTGATCGCACGAGCAAGTTTGTAATATGTTGTTGAAGTTGTGTGCATGTTTGGTTTGGAGCCCGAGGGCTTGGGCAAAGATTTGATAGGCCGTTGGTGCAGATTTTGAAAAATAACACAGCTGGTATTTTCACCTAGCTGGTATCTTCGCAATTGCAAAGAATTACTCGCAATTGCGAGAAGGCTCATATCAGCCTTGGTTCACAAATACGAACCAATCTTTGCAAATGCGAAGATGGCAGGGGAGTGCATGGGTTTGCAAATGCGAATTATACCTCACAAATGCCATACCTTTAGTAAACAACCCATGTTCGCAAATGCGACTAAAATTTCCAAAATGCGATGATCCCAGTAATCAGCCTGGTTCGCAAATGCAAACTTTCTCTCGCAAATGCGAGGGCAACATTCCAAACTTGCTATGTTCGCAATTGCGAACAAACGTTCAGAAATCCCATAACCGCAGCTGTGTAATCTGATACTTAAACGAATTTTACACCTCTTTTCCACATTCTTTCAAAACCCGACACACCACACACGATTCTCCAAGAAAAAAATCACTCCAAAACACTTGTAAGTCACTCTTTACTTAAGTCTTTCAATTCCTAAAATCATTAAACATGTTTTTCAAGAGAAATCAAAGGTTTTCATGGTAGAAATTCTTGTTTTTGGGTAGAACCTAGGTTTTTCATGCATTGGGGAATTGGACCTCGATTTGAGGTCCGATTTTGAAACAAATCATATAATTGAACTCGTAAGGGAATGGGTAACCGGATTTTGGTCCGAACCTCGAGTTTCGACCACAGGGGACCAGGGGAATTTTGGGAAGTTTTGGGCTAAACTTTGAGTAAAACCATTTTTAAGCATCCAAACCAATTTATATAGTATATATTAAAGTAATTGAACCAATTGTGACTAGATTCGAGCAAGTTGAAGGCTGAAATTTGAGGTAAAGCTATAGTTGAAGGATAATTTGGACTTCAAGGCTTATAGAGATAAGTGTTTGATCTATCCTAGCTTGAGGGAATAGGATTAATGTGCTATTTGCTATGTGATCGAGTGCGGTGTATGGGTTGTGGTGATGAGCACTCATATACTGCCGTCTAGCATGACCGTGAGTCGTTTGTTGACATATATTGTGATATGTTTGATATAATCTTGAACCCTTGCCGGGTTGTGAAATTGATCAATGTTCTCCCTTTCCGGGACTTTATTGTGAAGTTGATTATTGTTTCCCTTGCCGGGACTTTGTTGTGATGATTATTGTGTCCCTTGCCGGGACGGTTCATGATTATTGTTTTCATTCTTTTGCACTTAACTGTGATTGTTATTTGGGTGAGGAAGAGTGATAATGCACGAAGGGTGATGTCATGCCTTGTTTATTGATTATGCACGAAGGGTAATGTCGTGCCTTAATTTATTTATTATGCACGAAGGATCATTCTGTGCTTTATTTTATTGATTATGCATGAAGGGTAATGCTGTGCCTTATTTTAGTGATTATGCACGAAGGGTAATGCTGTGCCTTGTTATTGATTATGCACAAAGGATCATGTCGTGCCTTGTGATATTGATTATTCATGAAGAAACATTCCGTGACGTTGCTATTTGAACCATGCACGAAGGATCATGCTGTGCCATGGATGTCAAGATGAGAGTAAAAGCACGAACGGTGATGCCCTTTAACTATTTGATATTTTCTTGTTGATGATAGTTGTTTATTGTACTCTGATTTTCTTTACTAATTTAATATATGTTTCTGGTTGTGTTTCCCCAGTATGGTATTTCTTTGTTAGTTTTGTTACCTGATAATCTTGTTAATTTTGTGGTATGTACATATATAGAACTGCACAGGTTTATGTGAGTGTCTGGTCCTGGGCTTGTCACTACTTCGCCGGGATAGGCCAGGCACTTACTAGCACATGGGGTCGGATTGTGCTGATACTGCACTTCTGTGCATTTTTTCACAGGTCCAGGTTTTGAGCAGGAGCAGCAGCAACTGTAGGGTACTCATTTGAGCATTTCGAGACTGAGGTAGCTTGCAGGCGTCCGCTAGCCCGGCGTCTCTTCTATATACTTATGTTATTTGCTTGTGGTCTCATTGTTCCGAGACAGACATATATTTATTATTTTCTTTCAGGCCATTATGTGTAACATTCTTTAGTCGTTCGTGAGTTGGTGACTCCACATCTTGGGTAGTGGATTTTATAAGTGTTTTACCTTATTATCGTTCATCTTTATTTAGAAAGACTTCTGCATTTATCAAATTGAGTAATTATTTCATGTTATTAAGTATGAGTATAAAAATGATGATATGAACAGGATAATGTTGAATGAATTGGCTTGCCTAGCTACCACGAGTATGCGCCATCACAATCCCAATGACGGGGGGAAATCCGGGTCGTGACAATCACAAAAATATTCCGGACACATTTCTAAGTACCAAATCATCTCCGGAGCTAACCGAACCATTAAAATTCATATTCGATCCTTCTAACTCATAAGTCAACGCTCGGTTGAGTTTTCCAACTTAAGCCTTCTTAAAAGAGACAAAGTGTCTCATTTCTTATCAAAACCACTCCAAACCACTCGATCACATAAGATACGAATAATAAAGCATAAAGAAGTTGAAAATGGGAAAAACGGAGTGGTAACTCATGAGACGACAGGTCGGGTCATTACAAAATCATCAATCCTCGGCAGTGGATACTTATTCTTGATCGTTACCTTGTTCAAATTCCTGTAATCAATATACATCATCATTGACCCATCATTCTTCTTTAAAAATAACACCGATGCACCCAAGGCAAAACATTGGGTCGAATGAAACCCTTCTCAAGCAAATCTTGCAACTGGTCCTTTAGCTCTTTCAACTTCGGCGGGGCCATACGATATGGCAAGATAGAATGGAATGCATGCTTAGAGCCAAATCAATACAAAAATCAATGTCCCTATCGGGTGCCATACCCAGTAGGTTTGAAGGAAAAACATCAAGGAACTCTCAAACAACGGGCATAGAATCAATAGAAGGAACCTCAGCACTGGGATCACGAACATAGGCTAAATAGGCCAAACACCCCTTCTCAACCATATGCCAAACCTTCACATAAGATATAACACTGCGGGTAGAATAACCAAGAGTCCCTCTCTACTCTAAACGAGGCATACCAAGTAAAGCTAAGATCACAGTCTTGGCAAGGCAGTCCAAGATAGCATGATAGGGTGATAATCAGTCCATCCCCAATATAATATCAAAGTCAACCATATCTAAGAGCAACAAATCAACACGAGTCTCAAGACCCCAATCACTACAATACAAGAACGATGGACTGGGTCGACCATGATAGAATCAACCGCCGGTGTAGACACAAAAATAAGGATAGCTAATGCATCACTAGGCATGACCAAGCACGGGGCAAAATAAGATGAAACATATGAATACATAGACCCTAGATCAAATAGTACTAAAGCATCTCGACCACAAACCAAAATCATACCTGTAATGACTACATGTCAAGCCTCAGCCTCGGGCCTAGCCTGAAGAGCATACCCACGGGACTAGATCCCACCATCCCGAACAATATCTCTAGAGCAATCTGCTGCTGGCTAGCCTCCACCCCTGGCGGCCTGAGCTCTACCTCTAGGACCTCTACTTCCATCTCTACCACCTCTACCCCTACCTCTAGTTGGCTGGGCTGGTTGTGCAACACCTGGTGCATAAACCCTATCAATTGAATATCTGCCTCCATATGAGGCACCTCTAAATCGGCATGGCTGATGGGGTCTCTTGTTTGCTCACCACCCCCTTCTGAAAATAACATCTCAATCCTCCGAGCCACACTGGCCGCCTCCTGAAAGGATATCTCGCTCCTAGTTTTTCTAGCCATATGGAGATGAATAGGCTGAATGAGTCCATCAATAAATTGTCTCACTCTCTCCCTCTTAGTTGGGAGTATAAAAATAACATAGCGCGCCAACTCAATAAACTTGGTCTCATACTGGGTGACTATAATGGATCCCTGATGGAGATGCTCGAACCTCCTCTGATAGGCCTCTCGCTGTGTAATAGGGAGAAACTTCTCCAGAAATACATGCATGAACTACTCCTCGACCAAGGCTGAAGATCCTGCTGGTCTTGCTAAACAATAGTCCCTCCACAAAGTCTTGTCAGATCAAGACAACCGGAATATAGCAAAATCAACCCCATTGGTCTCAACAATACCTATGTTCTAAAAAACCTCGTGGAAACTATCCAAATAATCCTAAGATCCTAGGTAGATGCACCGTTGAAGATAGTAGTGAAAAGCTTGGTGAACATATCCAATCTCTATAAAGCATCGGCAGATATAGCTGCCCCATCACCGGCCAGGGCTACCACACCCGGCTAAGCTACTCCAACTAGCTGAACTGTCAGAGTCTGAATCTAAGGAGCTACCCACTCAAAAGTATGAGTAGCAGGAGTTTGGGCCCGTCCACTAGCCTGGGAGATGGCTGGTGCTACAGGAAGCAAACTTGCTCGAGTGACTGTCACACATCCCTTTTTACTACCTTTTTAGTTTTCTAGAATAGGAGAATAAGGTATACCTCGATAATTATAAATACCCGGGAAGGGATAAAATAACAACGAGGAAGGAGTTTTTCCAATTTAAGGACAATCTGTTCGGGATTTTACTAAAATTTTCAGAGTCGCCACTTGGGAAAGTAATGGTGTCCCAAGTCACTGGTTAATCTCGAATCCGAGGAATTCGACTCTGTTTAACAGTCCGCGCAACAAGAAATCCAGATAAGGAATTCTATTAACCTGGGAGAAGGTGTTAGGCACTCCCGGATTCCGTGGTTTCAACACGGTCGCTCAACTGTCATTCTTGATTTTACTTGATTTCATTATATGCTCTTTAACAATGAGTACGTGTTTCACTTTTAATATTTTATGACTTGCGACGTTGCGAAAACTTATTTCAAGTCACACCGCAACCAATACGCTTGTGACTTTTAACACGTTTCGGCTTCGCCGAGATTTAGGATTTGAGTCACATTAGATGTGAACTCGTATTAGGGAAGGTATATTTTAGAATCATGCCTATATCGTCTAACGGCTTATTATTCTATTGGAGAGACCGTAGAATTTACTAACAATCTTCCCGAATCTATCACATTATTATTTGTTTATATGGGGACCCCACTTATTCGTTTTCATACGAGGCTCGTCCCATTCGATTTTTATAGTCAAATCGTAGAAAATAACTATATTTTCTACCATTGGTTTTTCCTTAAGTCATTTTAATTACATTATAATTTCAGAAGTAAGTCCAGGCCTTATCATTTTATATTACTGGGCCTGGATATTTGGGCTCGCATTCAGCAGACCAGCTTTTTTACTGGGTTCCAAAAACCTAGATTATGCTGAAGCCTTTATTCAGAAGCCCAATTTTAAGCCAAGTTAGATCCAGAACTGCATTGTTCATTAGGCCCAGAACAAACAAGACAAAGAGGGAGAGACAGAATTGGTAACTCATAATATACACAGATACTCGAAATCAAAATGTGAATCAATTCAAATTGTATTTATTGATGAAAGCGAAACAGGAATACAAATTTAACTATATCAAATCTAAATTACCATTATCTAACACTATCTTATTTAAATAACATACTGCCTTTATTTTTACATTCTTATCAGCTATTTTTAAACTGTTGAAACGGGATAATTATTGATTAAAGGTGATAGAGTATTACTTAACTATGTAAAACAAGATTATTATTTAACATGTTACTAATTATAACTTATACTTTTCTAATTGTAATTATCAAATGCTAATATTCATTCAAATAGTAGGCTGATTGTGTAACTATGTCGATCAGTCTTATAGTTCTTAACTACTGATTTTTAAATCATGCAACTAACAGTTGTTATTGAACTCTGAAAATGAAGAGATAGACTAAAGCTATGTTAATGACCTCATTATAATTTGTATAATCACTGTTGCTATCTGCCTGTTATGAATCAGTTTTTAAAGATATGTGAGTTAGTTTAAAGTAATTAACCAATTTTTAAACTAAGCTAAGTGATTACGATTATTACTACTCAAATCTACATTCTATTCTATTGCATTGTCTTTCAGCATCATCTCATGCTTCATGTATTTCACTTATACAACCATTTCCTATCCGAATTACAGAATATCTACTTGTATGACAAAATAAGAAACAGATAACAGAAACGATCTCTAAATCAATTCATATCATATATTTCTTCAAGTCAACTACAATTACATTGCTTGAGTAGTGGCTGTGTACCTGATTCAGCAAAAGAACTCTATGAGTCTAAGAGAAGCAAATAAGAAGGATAATCAGTTGATCACAGTAGCAAAACACAGCAGCAGAATTGAATCAACAATGCAAGCACATCAATCACAGTTGAATCAACACAGTCGAACAGAGATTTCAAGTTCAGCAAATAAAAATCCAATAGCAAAACTTGAAGAAATCCAGTAGAAACCCAGCAAATAGAAGATAATAGATGATTCCTAGTTGAGTTTCAGAACAGTGCTCAACCAAATACCCAGCAATCACTCTTAGAATATGATAGTTTTTCTCTTAATTTTTAGAATTATTATCTGAATTCTAAATATCTAGCCCTTATTCTGGCTTAATTACAGCCTATTTATAGGTGTGAGTGGTGAAATTTTGAGGGGGAAATTTGAAAATCATATTCCCAATTCCCTCCCCTCAATTCTTTTATTTACTATAGTTTGGTACTTATTTTCAGATTCAAAATGCCTTCCAGCCCTTGCTGGAAGGTTCTAGGGGGATCTATTGGCTTCTATTAGGGGCATATTACTATAGTACCCTCACTTGCTAAGGTTTTTAACCATTAAGACTTTTTATTGGGTCTATTATACCCTTTGTTTTGTGCATTATTGCGGAAATACTAGGCCTGAATGTCTAATTTGTCCCTATATCTATCAAATCTATAATTATTCCATTTTTATTCCTTTTTATACCCGTGTTATTACCTAGTATTTACCCGACCTTATCGAAGGTCCAAGGCTTCAGGTTTTATGTTATTTAACTGCTGGCCACTTAATATAAGTCATTTAAGACTTAGCCAGATTTTAATACGGATTTTCTTTAAATTTTAGCCTCTTTTAAGAGGTAACCTTTTATTATTGGCTATTAAATTGAATTGCAGGACTAGCCTGCTTATTTCTTAGAGTTAAACCTTTTCAGAATTAGTCAGTCCAGTGTTTGGACTTGGCTTTGCAAAATTAGTCACTTTTATTATTTATAGAATAGCCATTTAGACTTAAGCTTAAACTTTCATAACTAGCCATTTAGTCTTAGGCTCATTATTATAGAGTTGGCCAGTTTCAGAATTAGCCACTCTTTAAACTATTTCAATTATAGCCATTTTTAGATCATTTTTCAATTTTAGCCAATTAACATACTTTCAACATTAGCCATCTATCTAATCAACTATCTATTACAGCTATAACCAATACCCCTAAAGCTTAATAAGACTAATTGTAGTCTAAAACATGAATTCATGACAAATACACCCTACTTATATCAATTTGCACATATAGCCACAATCAAAAAATCATTTATCATTTAATCAAAACTCAGAGAGAAATTGGATAATGGCTGAATTTCAATTAAACAACTCACAACTCAGATTCAAGCATAGCTTAACAAATTTAACATAAGGAAACATATTCAGAATACATTCATGTTTAGACTGACAAGAAACCCTAAAAAGGCTCGAGTATAATAGTCAAGTATAATAAACAGGATTGACAACAGACTAGTGATAGCATGTTATCAGAAAAGAATATTAGAAGAATATTAGAAGATGAGCTAGTAAGAACAAGTTATAACAGGAAACATATAAGAGGTAAAATGAAGAGAAGATGAAGAGAATATAACATGCAAATAAACTAGATTCAACTAACAAAGAAACAAAAAATAACAAAAATCATGCTAATTAACAAAAAACAGAAAAATAGAGGGACGGGAACTTAGCTCGCATGAACTGTCTCCTGAGCTTCCCCATTCTTTTCTTTCTTTTCTTTTTCCTTATCTTGTTCTTTTTCTTTTTCTTTTTCTTTTTCTAGTTTTTAGACTTCAAAGATTTGAAGTCTTTATTTTCCGACCAAACTTGTTTTTCTTGTTTTTTTTTGTGGTAGAGATGGGTGTTAGAGGACATAGGGGTGTATTTTAGGGTGGGGTGTTGTTTGGTGGTTCACCGGAGTTAGGGTTTTGGCGGACTAATCATGAAGATTCGAGAGGTTACAGTGATATTCGAAGAAAAACAAGTATGTGGGGCTAAAGATCTCTACATGGTGGTCCAGTGGTGTAAATCTGGACGGCTGTTTTATAGTTTGTGGTCACCGGAGAAAAATTCCGGTGGCTGGAGTTTCAAGAACAAGGGAATTTCTGGAGTTTCTTTGAGGTTTCAGGGTGGCTTTGTTTAAAGAAAGAGGAAGGGTAAATTTTTGAGGCTAAGAGTGGCTGGAGATGGCCATGGGAGTTGACCAGTCTCTATGGCCGGAGACGGAGAAGAAAGGGGGTGAAGGAGACAAAGTTAGGGCGGCTAGGGTTTGCAAAACAACGAGATGGCTGGTCTCTGAAGAGACCAAGCCTTCTATACTCTTACTTGCATCATTGATGCTGGCCTTTGGATCATTCTTGATCAACGGCCAGGATCTAATGATCTAGAACGGCGTCGTTTGGAATTAAATGGAGACGGATTCATCTTCGTTGGATCATAATATATGGACGGCCAAGATTGCCCAGATGAAGCTGCGTCATTTAATTTAATTTCAAAGATTCAAAACGGACCGTTGGATTTAATACATGGACGGTCAGGATCAAATCCAATATAAAATTGGACCGGATCACTTTATCTTTTTGGGCTAATATGCTTTGGGCTTTAACATTTAGCCCAGTTATTGTATTTTTGTATATTTTTTTGTATTTTAATTATTTTTGTGTATTTTTCTTGTTGTATTTATTTTTTACTTTTTGTATTCTTTGTTTCAATTATTAATTCTCTTTTAATTATCTATTTTCTCTAATTTTTCTGGTATTTTTGACATTTTTTGCTATTTTTCTTTAATTTCCGGTAATATTTATATTTTTTGTTGATTTTCTTTTAATTCCTTTACTTTGTGACATTTTATAATTAACCTATTTTAATTTTCTAATTTTAATTTCTAATTGTTTCAATCACACACATACACTTTATTTCAATCAAACATATAATTGCAAACAAAAATATTATTTATTTTAATTTTAGAATTTTATTGCCTAGGGCAAAAATCACATGCTCACAGCTGTCCCTCTTTGCTCGGGAACACGAAGAGTTTCAGTGCAAAGACAAGTGAGTAGTAATGAGAGATTTTTGCCCACTAGCATATTCCGTGAGAAGCATTTTGAAAAACCTTTTGACCGTACCCTGCCTCAGAGGTTCCCTACATATCATAGGCTAAACAGGAATCAGGTAAGTGTAGTTCGGGAAGGTCTGGTAGTTTGAAACTACCAAGACTTTGCTGCTACTATTGCTATTGCTTATGACCACTGACTTACTCCTTATTACACGAGGGATAAAATGTAAAATGAAGAAGCTATTCTAAGCTATGATCCTACGAATTACAATGATTCCTATCTACTTCTTGTCTTCTTATTCTTCCTTGTTTTTTTTCTTGATTTTCCATCTCTTATGTTATCATCCTTCTTTTTTTTTTATTTTCTTTCTCTTTCATCTGATATATTGCTTCTTTCCCATTGGTGCAACTTCCAATTATTTTTCTGCTTTCAGATTGATACCTGCTTAAAACAAAACAAAACAACAAAACTTTTCCTCTGCCCCAGTGTAAGCTTTTCTCATGTTACGGTGTTACTCATGTTAGATAAAACAAATTAAAATTTGCAGAAATTATAATTACATAAATGTATTCCCTTGTTATACAGGTGGGCGCCTGAACAGAAACTAAAATTGCAGAAATATATTCCCTTGTTATATAGGTGGGCGCCTGAACAGAAATTAAAATTGCATAAATGTATACCCTTGTTATACAGGTGGGCGCCTGAACGGAAATTAAAATTGTAGAAATGTATTCCCTTGTTAATCAGGTGGGCGCCTGAACAAAAATTAAAATTGCAGAAATGTATTCCCTTGTTATACAGGTGGGCACCTGAAAATGAAATGCAGAAAAATATTCCCTTGTTATCCAGGTGGGCGCCTGATGCATGAAAATGAAATGCAGAATAATATTCCCTTGTTATCCTGGTGGGCGCCTGATGCATGAAAATGAAATGCAGAAACAATATTCCCTTGTTATCCAGGTGGGAGCTTGATGCACGAAAATGAAATGCAGAAAAATATTCCCTAGTTATCTAGGTGGACGCCTGATGCATGAAAATGAAATGCTGAAAAATATTCCCTTGTTATCCAGGTGGGCGCCTGATGCATAAAAATGAAATGCAGAAAAATATTCCCATATTATCCAGGTGGGCACATGATGCATGAAAATGAAATGCAGAAAAATATTCCCTTATTATCCAGATGGGCGCCTGTTTGATAACTGGGGAATGTGTTTTGAAAAGACGATACCTTCTTGCTGTTTTTGGGTAATTTTCTTGCTTGAGTGAGTGAGTCCTCCTCTACGGATTCCTCCCTTTATTCTTGTACTTTTTTTTTTGTGTTTTTCTTTTCCACATTGGTCACAATCACTTTTAAAGTGATTTGAATCTTGATGTTCCTATTTAAATCAGAGAACAATCTTATTAGTTATAAAATGTTGGCAACTGGCATTTTGCTGATTTTGCTTTCATTGCGTTCCTCTTCTTGCTTTATTCTGCTATGCAACCCTTTCAGATTTCCTCTGTAATCTCCTTTTATCTTTCCTTTGTTTCTTTTTTCCATTTCCTTTGGCTTTGATTGCCATCCTTCTTTATTTTCTCTATTTTAGTCTTTTTTTTTTTTCGACCTAGCATTATTTCACCTCTTAACATGAGAAGCTGGTAGTTAGCCTTCAATGGACAAATTGGTTTTTTAATCAATGAAATGTAGAGAATATAAAAAATGGGTAAGGGTAATTTGGAGTAAAGACATAACTTATCTGGGTATGACGGCTGATTCATCTAACTATGCCATGTATTTAAACTCCGACCCAGTCTATCCAAACGAATTGTCATTGTCTCAACTCTATCTTTCTTCAAACCAATCTTGTTTTTGTTGTTTTTCTTTTTCCTCAAAACAGTCCTCACAGTCGCCTTACAGTGCCGGTTAAGGTTTTCACCGATAAGACTCTCTCATTTATTTCTTTCAATCTCACAGTCGCCTTATAGTGCCGGTTAAGGTTTTCACTAATAAGACTCTCTCATTTTTATTCTCCCAGTCTCACAATCGCCTCATGGTGCCGGTTAAGGTTTGCACCAATGAGACTCTCTCATTTCATTTTATTTATTATTCTTTTTGTTTTCTGAACCACCGGTACTGTCCATGCCCTATTTTCCTTTATTTCCATTGTATTGTCATTTTCTTGAAATAGATTAGAAGGTCTTACTTTGGACCGTAATGTGACGTTTGGATGGGTTCAGAAAGAAGGATATAAAAAGGCTCAAAATTTTACGAGCGTTCAAAAATCTTTACAACTCTCGGAACCATAAACATAACTTCTACCCCAGTTTCAATATGTGGGGGAATTTTGGATTTTTCCTTTATGGTGACTGAACCTCAATGAGGCTACCTACGTACCCTTTCGGGATCAAGTCAAACTATGTTCAAATTCATTATTGCATTTTGACTTTTTCCCAATTTTTCTTTTGTCTTTTGTATGCATTTTCTTTTGTTTGCATTTTGCTTTTATCTTCCTCTTTTTCTCTTTTTTGTCTTTTTTTTCATCATTTTTTTCCATTTTTTTTTTCATCATTTTTTTCCATTTTTTTTTTCATTTTCTACTTTTTCTCTTGCATCATCAAAAAATTCCGAGAGAGGGGTATGAAAGGTTAGAACAAATAAGGCTCAATGGGGATGTCAATGGATAAAGTGTTTGGATAGAGAATAAAATGCCTTCATCATTTCAATTCCAAAATTATGACAAATACAATTATATAAATGAAAAGGAATCATACATAATATCTCTTAACTGTATCTGAATTGATAGAAGTCTCTACGCATTTTCCTTCAACATCTATCAGATATAGGGCTCCATTGGACAATACCCGTGATACCATGAACGGTCCTTGCCAGTTTGGCGCAAATTTACCTTTCGCTTCAGCCCAATGTGGCAGAATACGCCTCAATACCAATTGTCCCACTTCAAATTTATGAGGACGTACCTTCTTATTGTATGATCTAGCCATTCTCTGCTGATATAATTGCCCATGGCAAACGACTGCTAACCTCGTTTCGTCAATCAAATTCAATTGTTCCAACCGGACTTTTACCCATTCATCATCATCGATTTCAGCCTCGGCTATAATTTGAAGAGATGGTATCTCAATTTTTGCGGGTATAACAGCCTCTGTTCCATACACCAATGAATAGGGTGTGGCACCAATCGAAGTACGTACAGTTGTACAATAACTCATAAAAGCGAAAGGTAACTTTTCATGCCATTGCCTTGACTCTTCCACCATTTTTCAGAGAATATTTTTTATATTCTTATTAGAAGCTTCTACTGCTCCATTTGCTTTAGGTCTATAAGGTGTAGAGTTAGGATGCAGGATTTTGAATTTCTGACAAGCTTCTGCCATGAGGTGACTGTTTAGATTTGCACCATTGTCTGTGATAATTACTTTAGGAATTCCAAAGCGGCATATGATATTTTCATGCTCGAAATCCACCACCACATTCTTTGTCACTGCCTTAATGTCTTTGCCTCCACCCATTGGGTGAAATAATCAATCCCGACCAAGATAAATTTCTGTCCATTAGATGTTGCAAGCTCTATTGGTCTGATGACATCCATGCCCCAGACAACGAATGGCCAAGGTGCAGACATTGTATGCAATTCATAGGGTGGAGAGTGAATCAAATCTCCATGTACTTGACATTGATGGCATTTCGTCACATATCTGATACAATCATGCTTCATGGTGAGCCAATAATATCATGGTCTCGGTATTTTCTTTGCTAGAATGTATCCGCTCATATGAGGTTCGCATGTACCTCAATCATAATTGTGTTAGCTTGTTGGGCATCTACGCATCTCAATAGCCCCAAATCTGGTGTTCTTTTATATACAACTCCACCACTGAGGAAAAATCCATTTGCCAATCATCTTATAGCCCTCTTCTGATCTCCAGTGGCTTGTTCTGGGTACTTTCATGTCTTCAAGTGTTCTTTGATATCATGATACCACGGCTCTCCATCAAGTTCTTCTTCCACAGCAAAACAATAAGCATTTTGATCGCGCACATGTATCTATAGTGGATCTACATAAGCATTATCTGGATGATGCAACATGGAGGATAATGTGGCTAGAGCATCTACTACTTCATTGTGCATTCTTGGGATGTGTTTGAACTCCATAGATTGAAATCTCTGGGACAGTTCATGTAGACATTGCCGGTAAGGTATCAACTTTAAATCTCTTGTCTCCCATTCTCCCTGAATCTTATGTATTAAGAGATCCAAGTCACCCATGACCAAAATCTCTTGAACACCCATATCTATTGCCATCCTCAATCCCAATATGCATGCTTCATATTCAGCCATATTGTTGGTTCAGAAAAACCGAAGCTAAGCGGTAACGGGATAATGCTGACCCGTTTCTGAAATAAGTAATGCTCCAATTCCAACTCCCTTACTATTGATAGCTCCGTCGAAGTACATTCTCCAACCTGGCTTGTCATCTTGCTGTACTTCTTCAATATTCATTGCCTCCTCATCCAAAAAATATGTTTTTAGCGTCTCATATTCATCATCCACTGGGTTCTCTGCTAGATGATCTGCAACTGCTTGCGCCTTCATTGCCGTACATGTTACATAGATGATATCAAATTCTGTGAGTAGAATATGCCATTTAGCAAGTCTTCCTGTAGGCATAGGCTTCTAAAATATATACTTCAATGGATCTAACCGTGATATCAAATATGTGGTAAAAGCTAACACGTAGTGTTTCAGTTTCTGGGAAACCCAGGTCAGTGCACAACACGTTCTTTCCAACTGAGTGTATTTTACCTCATAAGATGTGAACTTCTTACTGAGGTAATATATCGCCTGCTCTTGCTTTCCCGTCTCATCATGCTGCCCCAGTAGGCAGCCAAAAGAATTGTCTAGCATATTCAAATACAAAATCAGAGGTCTTCCCGGTTCTGGAGGAACTAATACTGGTGGATTGGCCAAATATTATTTAATCTTGTCAAAGGCCTTTTGGCATTCATCAGTCCAATTTACCGCAGCGTCTTTCTTTAATAGTTTGAAAATAGGCTCACATGTTGACGTCAGCTGAGCAATGAACTTGCTGATATAGTTTAACATGCCTAATAGACTCATCACTTCTTTCTTATTCTTTGGCGGAGGCAAATTCTGGATTGCTTTTATCTTTGACGGATCAAATTCGATACCATGCCGGCTTACTATAAACCCCAGTAACTTTCCTGAAGGCACCCCGAAATCACACTTTGCTGGATTGAGCTTGAGATTATATCTTCGGAGACTCTGGAAAAACTTCCTCAAATCTTTGACATGGTCACATTGCTTTTTGGACTTAATGATGACATCGTCCACATATACTTCTATCGCTCGGTGCATCATGTCATGAAACATAGTGGTCATTGCCCTCATATATGTAGCTCCGGCATTCTTCAACCTAAACGGCATCACCCTGTAATAATATGTTCCCCAAGGCGTGATAAAGGCCGTCTTTTCTACATCTTCTTCGTCCAATAGGATATGATGATAACCCGCATAACAGTCCACAAAAGATTCAATTTCATGCTTGGCGCAATTGTCAATCAGTATATGGATATTTGGCAATGGAAAATCATCCTTTGGACTGGCCTTATTGAGGTCTTTGTAGTCAACACACACCTTAGTTTTTCCATCCTTCTTCGGAACTGGCACAACATTAGCTAACCAGGTGGGATATTTAGTGACCCGTATGACCTTTGCCTCGAATTGCTTGTTAACTTCTTCTTTTATTTTTACACTAATGTTCGTCTTAAATTTTCTTAGCTTCTGTTTTACCAGCCAGCATTCCGGATATATGGGCAATTTATGTACCACCAGATCAGTGCTAAGTCCGGGCATGTCATCATAGGACCAAGCAAATATGTCCTTGTACTCATGTAACAACTTGATTAGATCTTCTCTAAGGGAAGCCTCTAAATGTACACTGATTTTTGTTTCCCGGACATTATCATCACTCACCAATTTAATAGATTCTGTCTCATTTAAGTTTGGTTTGCTTTTTTCCTCATATTGATTCAAATCTTTACTGATTTCCTCCAGTATTTCCTCATCCTCATATTCTACTTCATGTTCACTTTTAATTTCCTATATAACTATTCGATTATCAAGACTGCACCGGGAATCCTTTATGCATGACATATCATTGGAATCAGCAAATACTGAACTGTACAAAAGAAGAAAAATAAAATAAGGCAAAAAAAGAAAAAAGAAAGAAATTGCATTTCATTGATTGATCAAAAAGATAGCAGACATTGGAAACATTTGTTTTTGATAGATTGTGGGGTTACAAAACAAAACAGCTTGGGGAAATGAAATATTTGAAGCTAACTACCACAACTCCCTCCTGATCGGAAGATGAGTAGCTTCCCAGTTATTAAGCGCAATGCTGGGTCCTACGAACTGAACATCCATTTTACTCGTTCCTCAACCATCTCCAACATATTCACATCTTCAAACAGCATCTCGAACCTTGCTAAGAGCTCCGCATCCGATTTTATTTCAGCATAACATGGCATAACAGTAGCCAAATGTCTTCGTGTACCAGGCCTAGTAAAGGAATCGGGTAATTTTGGAATATATTTTGGGAGGGACCAACTTTTCTTCTTCATTTTCTTGGCTTTTTGGATATCGGCAATAGTAGGCTTAAAACCCATGCCAAAAGTGTCATTATTTCCCGGCAAGTGGATTGGTTGAATTATACCTTGTAGAGTTACCCCCAAACCTTTCCCCAGTGCAAACCCATTTCTTATCATTTCCTTAGCTACCATTACTGCTGTAGGAGCCACAGTAGGAATCGGCATGTTCTCCCCTTCGGATATTTTATTAACCACCACAGTATCCTTGACTTGATATACCCACGGGCCTTTGTCCCCTTCAATTTCTTCGAACGGTGTTATAATGTTTCAGACATCATCATCTTCATGCACTATGATCTCCTGTTGTTCCCATTCAATTTTCACCATCTGATACAGAGTGGATGGTACAACTTGTGCCGCGTGGATCCACGGATGTCCCAATAACAGATTGTAAGAAATAGCAACATCTAACACTTGGAACTCCATAGTGAAGTCCACCGGTCCTATAGTAATTTCCAACACAATGTCCCCTACAGTATTCTTGCCTCCTCCATCAAAGCCTCGTACACATACATTGTTTCGATGAATTCTATCAGGATTGATCTTCAACTTTCCCAAGGTTGAGAGTGGGCAAATATTGGCAATTGACCCGTTGTCCACCAGAACACGGGTAACCACAGATTCTTCACACTTGACTGTGAGATATAGTGCTTTGTTATGCTCTGTTCCTTCAAGTGTCAACTCATTATCTAAAAATGTTATCTTGTTTGTTTCAAAGATCTTATTCGTGATTTTCTCAAGATGGCATACTGAAATTTTCTCAGGCACATGTGCATAGTTCAGAATTTTCATCAATGCCTTCCGGTGCTCTTCAAAATGAATTAGCAATGATAATAATGAAATCTGTGTAGACGTTTTTCTCAATTGCTCCACTATTGAATAGTCTTGAGCCTTCATCTTTTTCAAGAACTCTCTCGCTTATTCTTCAGTAACTGCCTTCTTCTCATGAATCGGGTTCTCCTTTACCACTTTTGTCTTCCTCAACTCTTCCGGGGCAAAGCATCGCCCGGAGCAAGTTAGGCCATGTGTTTTATTGACTTCTCATGTAACCTCCTTCCCCTTGTACATCTATAACTTTATTATAGTTCCACAGTATGGCCTTAGTGTTTACGACTGGCATCTGCACAGCCGGTTTGATAACCACAGATTCCACATAAGCTCCCTTCACGGTCGACAAAGGCTTGACTCCCGGCACTACTACCATCACGGGCTCGATCACTGATGGCTTCTTTATTGGCAATTTAGCTGATACTTTATCCTTTTCAACCTCTCCTTCCACTTTGTTATTAGCTTTAATCATCATCACTGATTGAGAATGTTTCTTACTGCTCTCTCCTTGTTCCAACTCTATCATGTGCGTCTTATGATGGCTGGCAATGGGTTCTGTGTGATATTGGGAGTTTCCGGAGCCTGCACCTCGATCCTCCTGGTATCAATAAGCTCCTGTATGGTGGACTTTAAGTGCCAACTATCACACCTCCCTTTTTACTACCCCACAAGATGTACACTTGAATATCGGCTTTTGTACCGATCAATTTGGAAAGATACGTAGGGTATACCTCAACGTTCGAATACCCGAGATGGATATAACAACAAAGAGGAATGAGTTTTTCCACATAAAGGACAATCGGTCCGGGATTTTTATTAAATTATCAAAGTCACCACTTAGGAAGATAATGGTGTCCCAAGTCACCGGTTAATCTCGAATCCGAGGAAGTTGACTCTGTTATTATAGTCCGCGAAACAAAGACCTGGATAAGGAACTCTGTTAACCCAGGAAAAGGTGTTAGGCATTCAAGGATTCCGTGGTTTTAGCACGGTCGATCAATCATCGTTCTCGAATCTTACTTGACTTGTTATAGATTTTAACAAAATGTATGTGCTTTTACTTTTAATATTTTACAGAATTGCGACCTTGAGTCACACCGCAACCAGTACGCCTGTGACCTTTAGTACATTTAGGCTTTGCCGGGATTTTGGATTTGAGTCGCACCAAGTGCACACTCATTTATAAGGAAGGTATATTAAACTATGCCTAATAGAGTCTATCGGCTTTTAATACTTTTGGGAGAAGCTATGAAATTGGCTAATTGCCTCCCCCGATTCTATTTATAAATTATTTCATTACTAAGCGGGGCCCGCTATTTTTGTGCGAGGCTCGTCCCACTTTAATTTTAAAAGGTTCAATCTTAATGAACACGTGCTATGTTATCTATATTGGTTTTTCCTTAGTCATACTTCAACTTCTTATTTTCAGACTTGGGCCCAGACCATTGTTACTGCCTTTATTGGGCCTGGGCCTCTACATTCATACTTAAACAAGCACTGTTCCTGCCCTGGTCTTAAAGACCCAAGCTATCTTCAGACTTCTGCTTGACAGCCCAGTCGATTTCATATCAGAGTTCAGGCCCGCATTATATGTTGGGCCCAAACCACATGGGAACAATATTGATAGTAACAGAAATGGTAAACTTATAACAGAACAATCATAAATCACTAGAACTGAATTCAATTGCATTTTTTATTCGTCAAAAGGGACAATCACAATACAAACTGTTAATGTTAACTATGGACCACAACTATCTTTTGTACACGAGGCTTGAATTGACAGACTGTTTCTAACTTCGATCTATGCTAATGAATTTACGCTAACATTGAATTACTTACTAGCTAAGATTAAGAGATTACTTAACTATATATATATATATATATATATATATATATATATATATATATATATATATATATATATATATATATATATATATGTGAAAGGCATAAGGATTATCTAAGGATAAGATGAGTATTTACAACTACACTGTTATACTACCTAATTAATAAGAAATAAACATGTTCAATATTTTCAAAGCCAATCCTATTCTAATGGTTACTTCAGCTGATCGTTTCCCTTTTAAAACTTACTCAAATCTGAACTTCGATTTCTTAAACAGATTAACTACATGAGCATGATTTAAACAGTCTAATCACTCAATGATACAACTCGAGTACCCACATCTAAATGATCCAAAGACTTAATCATGACTATACGGCTTATTTTACTGCGACTTAGTTCATTACAAAGTTATTAGCACAATTATAGATGAATCACGGCTTGATCTAACGTTTTTCTTCTTCGAATCTTACCTATGTTTAAGTGCAGATTCACGACATGTGATTGACTACGTGATTACTGTAAGGCCCCGTAAAATTTTTGTGCATAAAACCTAGTAGATGTGGTGTCATGGTCCGAATGATGTGTTAGGAATGCGTAGAATTAAGCTCGCCGCGGTTCGGACCCTTGGTAGTGATTTAAGCTTCGAAAATATAGAGAAATAATTTTTCCGGAAAAATGTCAAATATGCGGTCAAGAATGCGACCGCAAACCTGACATGCGGACCGCATTCTGACCGCAAATCGTTCCAGAGAGTTGCCCAAAATCGTGTCAAAAGTGCGGTCGATATGCGATCGCATGTCAAATCTGCGGTGCACTTTTGCGACCGCGGAATCAACATGCGGTCCGCATAGTGACCGCATTCCTTAACAGAACCTGCACAACTTTGAGGCCATTCTGCGGTCACTTTGCGGACCGCATGTGGATTCTGCGGTCGCATAGTGACCGCATATTCGACCTCGGCCCGGATTTTTGTAATATTTTGACCCGATCTCTTCTTTAATATAACACACTTCTTCTTCATTTTATCATATTATCTTACCAAAAATTAGAGAGAGAAGAGAGGGTTTTTAGAGAGAGAAATCTTTCATCTTCAAAGATTGTTCCAACCATTTAATTCCAAGGGATCCTAGGGCAAGGATTCAACTTCCCCAATCTTTTCAAGGTAAGACCCTAACTATTTTCTTTGATTTTCAGTTTTAATTGGGTAAAGAGAGGTTTGCATATAATAGCTTTTGAAGATAAAAATTTTTACACTCATGCATGATTATTGAACTTGATTTCTAGTAAAAAGAAGTGAGTAGAAGTAAGAGTCTTCAAGAACAAGGTTGGAAAGAGTAGGATATCTTAGGTAAGCATAAAGTAGGAGGAAAAATCATCACCAGGTATGTATGGCTAATTTTGATTCTTGTAAAATCGCCCATATGTGTGAAATTGTTTGGCATGTGTTAATTTGAGAGATTTTATGTGATTTTTCGATATCATTGTTGGGTATACAATTGATGATTGAACTACATGTGGTATGGTTTGAAATATGAATTGAAAGATGACAAAGGAATTGAAATTGGTAAAGAAACTGAGGAAAATTGTTGTTATGGCATATATGGTTCCTTTTGGAAAGAGATCAAACACTTGAATTGTGGAAATATTGTAACATGGTTGTGATATTGAATTGAGAAGAAATTGGGAACGTGAACCAATGTGTAAGTTGCTTATTTGAACTTGTTGAAATTGTGTGTGTAGTACCTTATCTGCTGTTTGAAATTGTTGTGTTTTCAACTATAAGGCGGGGTCATGTTGCGCGCCGCAACGTGGTGAAATAAGGTGTGGGTTGGGGTGATAAGGGTGGTCGAGGTAATAAGGGTGGTCAGGGGCAATAAGGATGGAAAGCGATCGAAATCGCTATTGAAAATTGATACAAAAATCAATAATGTGAAATTGTGAAAGGAGACAGCAGGAGAGTTTGCAACCTGTGGGGAGCACTGATTGCTCCTATGTTTGACTACTTGCAATTTATGTTGTTGATTGGTCGTTGTTCCATTTGTTGACCTTGAATGTGCTTGTGTTGAGGCTTATCTGAAATGAGTAAAAGGTGGAAAACATGGTTGGTTGGCTTGATTAGTTTTAATGTAATTTAATGGCTTGAGTTTACTTGGGACAAAGTTTGTCCATACATACCAATACAATTCAAGTGTACTGACGTCCCTTTTGCCGGGGCGCTACATTCGTGTCATGATTGTAGGTGGATCAGTAGCAGGCACTTCAGCTCATCGGCAGTAGTATCCTTCTCCTTCCACCGCCCGTTTTGGTGAGCCCCTTTCTTCCTCGGGGCCTTGTGTGGTTCATGCCACTCGGTTTAGATTTCATTTTGGTTTTGTAAGGTATAGCCGGAGCCTTGTTACCGGCAAGTATTGTATTTCCCTTTTGTATCCTAGAGGCTCTGTAGACATGTAAACCTGTGGGACTCCAGTCTTATGTATATATTGTGTTATGTCGGGCGTTGTAAAAATTGAAATCTAGTTAATGAATCACTCGTATCGTTTTATTTGTTTAATGTGAAATCAATTATGATTAGTAATATATTTGGTTAATGAGAAACAGTCATCACAGGGGTAACGCGTGGGAATGGAAGGCACCCAGGTCCGCTTGACTGGGGCAACCCGGTCAGGCGCCGGTTATGTTCCTCGATTTGGGGCGTGACAATTACGACTTATGATGTTACTGTGGATGAACAGTTAACGATTTGAAACTGTGATTAGTTAACTTATGTTTTAAAGTTTTTTACCTATTTAAACTAAGTGATATACTATCTACACTACTCTACCACTATTAAGCTATCTATTACACTGTTTTTTTTGTTGTTTGTTTTTCTGCTTGTACACACTATACTACATCAATATTACAGATCTAAGATAATACTAAATAGCTACGAAGATATTAGACTACAAAATACAATATAATGTATGAATCAAACTGGAACTTCATTTTTATTTCAGCAATTCCGTTACAGCTTCATTTAAATAGAAGTGTACCTGAATCAGCAAGTAGAAACCAATGAGTTCTAGGGATTTAAGCAAGTAATTCAGCAACAGACTCAAGCAGCAATG
This sequence comes from Nicotiana noctiflora, assembly GCA_032618575.1. Taxonomy (NCBI): domain Eukaryota; kingdom Viridiplantae; phylum Streptophyta; class Magnoliopsida; order Solanales; family Solanaceae; genus Nicotiana; species Nicotiana noctiflora. The sequence continues at coordinate 180,750 of JASVEL010000073.1, forward strand.
CAACAGTGGGAGATTGAATATCAACGAACAAAAACCACAGCAATAGCAAACAGATATCCAAGCAAAAACTCAAGCAAGAAACCACAAGATCAGACGACTACCAAAATGCTCTTACTCGAAAAATGCACGAAAAACTTATTTGTTATTTAACTATTCTCACTCTGAATTTTTCTCTCAAGAATCCAGAGACATATATATATATATATATATATATATATATATATATATATATATATATATATATATATATATATATATATATATATATATATATATATATCTCTCTGAACATTTCTTTTCAAAAGTCAGCACCTATTTCACTCTTTTTGGGGGTATATATAGGTGTTGGAATGGCAGATTTCTTGGGGAGAAAGAATGGGATTAAATCCCACTTCTCCCCCTTTAAAATTGTTAAACTTACACTTAGACCCCATTTTCAGTTAAAATATCCCTTCCAGCATGTGCTGGAAGGTTCTATTTGATTCCTTTTTAAGGCTTTTACCAAAGTATCCCTAATGGTTAAAGATGTTTACTGATTTCCCTTTTTAGGGAGACCATTATACCCTTTAATCTCTGCAAAATTGCAGAAATCAGTGGTACAAATGAGTCCCACATCCCTATATGTTCTATATAATTCACTATTTTACCAATTTGGTTTACTTTTATACCTTTAGTAACTTTGCTGATTTACCCGACCTACCTAGGTCAGGCTTCCAGCATTTTTGGGTTTATTTAACTAATGTCCAGTCCTTGCATTGGTATTTAAGGACTGGCCAATTCTACTTTAAGGAACTATTTCAATTTTAGCCTCTTTTGTTTCATTTTCAGTTAATTAAGACTTTTTATTTCATTTTTAAACTAATTGCAGGACTAGCCTGCTTTATTGTTGTATTTAAACTATTTAAGATTTAGCCAGTCTCAAGTTTAGACTTGGCTTGGGTAACTGAAACCATTTGCTGAACACAGGCTGGGCCCAAGCCTTTGCAGACTTAGCCACCTGTGATTCAGGGCTCAAATGAGCCTTAGTAACTCTAACTTGCAGACTTAACCAATCATTTACATAATTTAGCCTATTTAACTGAACACAGGCTGGGCTGAGGCCTTTGCAGGCCTAGCCAACTGTGGTTCAGGGCTCAAATGAGCCTTGGTAAGTCTGAACTTGCAGACTTGCACCATTTGTTACACAACTAGACCTTTTAAGGTGGGCCAGTGTGCTGGACCTTGTGGAGTTGGTCAATTTGCAAAATTGACCACTCTTTGGTCACTTATTTATCTTATAACCTATTGTTATTTGATTTTCAGTTTTAAACCTATTTCAAAACTAGCCATTTTATGGAACTTAGTACTATGACAGCTATAACGAATTCCCCTAACGTTAATGAGTATTAATCATATGCTCACACTAACAAGAACTACTGCAAACTCAGCCATTTCAACATGCAATTGCACACATAGCCACATGAGATCAAATATTGTGCATCAATCAAGTAAAACTCAGAAGACGAAATTTGATAGGGTTGAATCTTAATCAATCAATTCACATAACCAAATTCCATGTGGCAAAGTGTCAATCAATATCAATTTAGACTTAATTGCAACTAGTTTATGTCAGATGATTCATTGAAAAACCCCTAGAACCTTCAAAGTTCATGAGCATAGACATACACAGAAGCTAAACTCTCACAAACAGTCAGTAAGAGATGAAACATGGCTCATTTTTAGGCACAAGGACCACAGGATAACATAAAACATGGTAGCCAGGATCTATTTTCAAGTACTAACACTATATAAGATGAAAATAAAGAATAGAAGAATCATGAGGAGACAGTGAAGAAGAATCCTAACATTTATCATGCCAAGTAACAGAAAAAGAAGCAAAATTAGATTAACATGCTTATTTCAGCAGATGAAGGAACAGAAGAGGTGGTATAAACCAATCATTAGAGAAAAATCATGGTTTTAATCAGGAGATTTAGGGGAATAGACAAAGATAAAGTAAAACAATCTTAATATAGGAGACCAACAGCTAATCCTAGCCCTAAAACTAAACATGAAAAGAAACATAAGAGAAGAATCATTCCAACTAATAAGAGTTAACAAAGATAAACTAACACAGAATGAGAGTCCAAAAAACTTAAACATGCAAAGAAGGTATCTAAGACCAACAAGATGAAGAGGCCTAATACTAACAGAGAACAAAAAATAAGAAAGATATCAAGGTCAAATCTTCAAAACAGAGAACCAAAACAAAATCCAAACAAACGAGATAAACATAGCATAAGAGATGAATAACAATGACTAGAAAACATGTAAGGAATCACAGAGAGAGGAACAGTCATGCTGTTGAAAACTCACAAACCAAGAAGATGAAAGATAGATCTTTTAAAACCAAATAAGCTAAACATAATCGAAACAAACGAAACAGAAAAAGATATGAAAAATGAGCAAGTTAAAAACCCTAATACTAACAGATGAAGCACAAGATATCAAGATCTAAAAGAAAAATAAACAGAAACATCAGGACAAAAGCTACGAAACAAGGGAAAACATGAATATGAACAAACAAGGGAAGCAGATAAATCACAGAAGAGGGTGAGGGTACTTAGCTTTGCAGGGCCTGTCCCCTGAGCTTCCCCTTTCACTTTCCTCTTTCTTTTTTCAGTCTCTTTTAGGCATTTTCTTTGTTTCTTTTTCTTTATTTCTTTCTCGTTTTATTTTTTAGACTTCAAGATGAAGACTTTTGGATTTGTGTTTTGAGTGGGGTGTTTGGAGAGGGGTAAAGGCTAGGTCTTGATAAGGATTTAGTTTTGAGTCGCCGGAGTTAGGGTTTCGATGACGTTATTTTGGATATTCGACGGGTTCAGGGTATATTCGAGGGAAACCAGTATTGTGGGGTGTTAGATCGGACCAAGGTGGTCTTTTTGGTGTTGGTTTGGAGATGTATCTCATAGCTTTGTGGTCACCGGAGGTAGATTCTGGTGACCGGACAATCAATAACAGAGGGGTTTTTAGGGTTTTGGGGTGGTCTGAGGGTTGTTTGAGTTGAAGAAGATGAAGAAGAGAAGAGGGGAGGTGAAGGGGTGGCCGGAGACCACCGTGGAGGATGGTGGCCTCCATGGCCGGCTAGCTTGACGGAAAAGATGAAGAGACGGAGAAGAAGAAGAAAGGCGGCTAGGTTTAGGGGTCTTTAAAAAATGGCCAGTCTTCACAGACCAATGCCTTATATAGTCGAATGGGCTAAGGTGATCTGGACCGTTGGTTTGATGAAGATCAACGATCGTCATCAGCTTTACTAAAATGATGCCGCTTGAATACAAATGAGACATAAGCTTTCAACCATTAGATCATTTCAAATGAACGGCTCAGATTTGATCTCACATCTCAATTGATTAAATAATTCCGCTGATTGTCTCAGCCGTTGGATTTGTCATGATGAACGGCTGAGATCACTTGCTCCTTAACGAATTGGACCTGCTTCTTTTGGGCTTAGGGACTGGGCCGGCCAATTGGGTCATATTTGGCCCAGTCTCATTATACCAATTATTTTTTTGTATTTTTCTAATGTTTTAATTATTTTTGTGGTAATTTTCTTTTGTATATCTATTTTTTCTATTTGTATTAATTAAATTATTCAATTTCCTACTTGCACTAATTTTCTGATATTTTTTGGCAATTTTCTACTATTTTTCCATAATTTCCGCTATTAATGCCCTTTTGGTTGATTTTCTTCTAACTACTTAATTCAAAATGCATGCATTTAATCTATATTTTTTTGATTTTCTAATTTTAATTATTTAAACACATAAAATGCATTTAATTTCAAACAAGACATGCAATTACACTCAAAAATATTATTTTATTTTAATTTTGGAATTTTGTTTGCCTAGTGCAAAAAATCATGTGCTCACAGCTGCCCCTCTTTGCTCGGGAACACGAAGAGTTTCAATGCAAAGACAAGTGAGCAGTAATGAGATATTTTTGCACATTGGCATATTCCGTGAAAGCACTTTTTGGAAAACCTTTTGACCGCACCCTGCTTTAGAGGTTGCCTACATATCCTGGGCTAAACAGGAATCAGGTCAGTGTAGTTCGGGAAGGTCTGGCAGTTAAAAACTACCAGACTCACTGTTGCATTGACACTGTTGAGGCTTGCTGACTTACTCCTTATTACACCGGGGGATAAAATGTAAAATTAAGAAGCTATTCTAAACTATGATTCTACAAATTACAATAGTTCCTATCTAGCTTCTTCTTTACTATTCCTTGTCTCTTTCCCTTTGACTTTCTGTGATACTGACTCTCATTTTTGTTGATATTCTTTTTCTTGTTTTTTTTCGATGATACTTCTCGCCTTCAAACTGATACCTGCTCAAAACAAAACAAAACAACAAACTTTTTCTTCTGCCCCAGTGTGGGCTTTTCGTGTTACGGTGTTACTCATGTTAGCTAACACAAACCGAAATTGCAAAATTAAAATTGCAGAAATGTATTCCCTTGTTATACAGGTGGGCGCCTGAACAGAAATTAAAAATTGCAGAAATGTATTCCCTTGTTATCTAGGTGGGCGCCTGATGCATGAAATTAAAATTTGCAGAAAAATATTCCCTTGTTATCCAGGTGGGCGCCTAATGCATGAAATTAAAATTGTAGAAATATATTCCCTTATTATCTGGGTGGGCGCCTGATGCATGAAATTAAAGTTGCAGAAAAATATTCCCTTGTTATCCAGGTGGGCGCCTGATGCATGAAATTAAAATTGCAGAAATATATTCCCTTGTTATCCAGGTGGGCGCCTGATGCATGAAATTAAAATTTGTGGAAAGTATTCCCTTGTTATCCAGGTGGCCGCCTGATGCATGAAATTAAAATTGCAGAAAAATATTCCCTTGTTATCCAGGTGGGCGCCTGATGCATGAAAAATGAAAAATGCAGAAATATATTTCCTCAGTTTGATAACTGGGGTATGAATTTTAAAGATGATACCTTCCTCTTGTTTTTGGTATTTTCGTTGACTTTCATCCATGAATTCCTTTACTTATTGTCGAACTTTCTTTTTGATGTTTTTCTATCTTTCCACACTGGTCACATTCACTTTAAAGTGATTAGTGACGATTTGTTCCTGCTAAATAACAAAACAAAACTTATTATATGTAAGCTGCTGGCAACTGGCATATGTCGTCCTTGCCTCTTATTGCTTTCCTCTTTTTGCTTTTTCTCCCTCTGTGTGGTATTTCATTTGACTATCTCCTACAAGCTCTTTTGTATTTTCTTGTTTTTCACTTTTTGTTTTCTTTTCTTTTGGCTCTGTTAGCCAAACTCCTTTATTTCTTTTCCACCTCTTTTTTTTTCTTTTTTCTTTTCTGATCCAGTGTTCTTTCAACTCTTATCATCAGGAGTTGGCAGTTAGCTCATAAAAGGCAAACAATGAAATGCAGAAAATGAAAAGAGGGTAAGGGTGTTTCGGAGAAGTGGTAGAACTTATATGGGTATGTTGGCTGATTTTGTTGACCATGCCATGTATTTAAATTCCGACCAGTTAGTTCAACCCCATTATTCTGACTCCAGATTGTTCTTGACCTAAACCGATCCTTTTTTTTTTTGCCTTTCCTCTTTTCCATAATAATCCTTACGATCGCCCTATGGTGCCTCGAAAGGTTTTCACCAATAAGACTCTCTCATTTATTCTCTTTCAGCCTCACAATCGCCCTGCAGTGCCATTAAAGGTTTTCACTGACAAGACTCTCTCATTTTATTTGCCTACCTCACAGTCGCCTCACGGTGCCGGTTAAGGTTTTCACCGATGAGACTCTCTCATTTTTCATTTTTCATTTTTCCCTTTGTCTTTTGTTTTCTGTACCACTGATATTGTCCAATGTCTCGTTCTTCCTTCATTGCATTTGTTATTCTCTCAGAATTGACCAGAAGGTCTTTCTTTGGACTGTAACGTGGCTTTTGGATGGGTTTAGAAAGGAAGGTAAAAAGCCCAAAATTTACGAGGGTTTAAAAAAATATTTACAACTCTCGGAATTATAAAACATAACTTCTGCCCCAGTTTCAACATGTAGGGAATTTTAGGATTTTTCCTTTATTGTGACTGAACCTCAGTGAGGCAGCCTACGTACTCTTTCGGAATCAAGTCAAACGTAGTTCATTGCTACGCCAGCAATTAATGAATTTCTTTGACTTTTTCCCGATTTCTGTCTTTTTCTTTTCTTTTCAATTTTCATTTTTTTTTTCTTTTTCATTCATTTCCTTTTTTTCTTTTCATTTTTTCATTTATCATTTTTCATTTTCTGTATTGTGCCATAAGCACATCCGGGAGAGGGGTATGAAAGAATATATCGAACATGGCTCAAAGGGGATGCCAATGGATAAAGTGTTTGGATAGAGAATAAAATGCCTTCATCATTTCAATTCCAAAATCACAACACAATACAATCATACAATTGAAAAGGAATCATACATAGTATCTTTTGACCGCATTTGAATTGATAGCAGTCTCTATGCACTTTCCTACAAAGTCTGTCAAATATAATGCCCCATTAGACGACACCCGTGATACAATAAATGGTCCTTGCCAATTTGGCACAAATTTGCCCTTTGCTTCGGCCCAATGTGGTAGGATCTGCCTCAATACGAGTTGTCCAACTTCAAACTTCCGAGGACGCACCTTTTTATTGTATGCTCTAGCCATTCTCTGTTGATACAATTGCCCATGGCAAACTGCGGGCAACCTCTTCTCGTCGATCAGACTTAGTTGTTCCAGTCGGGCTTTTACCCATTCCTCGTCATCTATTTCGGCTTCAGCTATGATTCGCAATGACGGTATCTCTATTTCTGCGGGTATGACAACCTCTGTCCCATACACCAATGAATAAGGTGTGGCGCCGATAAAAGTGCGCACTATTGCGCGATAACCCATAAGAGCAAAAGGTAACTTCTCATGCCATTGTCTGGATTCCTCCACCATTTTCCTGAGGATCTTCTTTATATTCTTGTTTGCAGCTTCTGCTGCCCCATTTGCCTTTGGCCTATACAGTGTGGAATTGCGATGTGTGATCTTAAATATCTGGCAAACTTCCGCCATGAGGTGAGTGTTCAGATTGGCCCCGTTATCTGTGATAATTACCTTGGGAATTCCAAACCGGCATATAATATTTTCATGTACGAAATCCACCACAGCTTTCTTCGTCACCGCCTTGAATGTCTTTGCCTCAACCTACTTAGTGAAGTAATCAATCGCGACCAAAATGAATATGTGCCCATTGGAAGCTGCTGGCTCTATTGGTCCAATAACATCCATACCCCAAGCAACAAATGGCCATGGTGCAGACATCGTATGCAATTCATAAGGCGGGGAGTGGATTAGATCCCCAAGTACATGGCATTGGTGGCATTTCCTCACATATCTGATACAATCCCGCTCCAAGGTGAGCCAGTAATATCCGGCTCTTAGAATCTTCTTTGCTAAGATATACCAGCTCATATGGGGTCCACAGGCTCCAGTATGACCTCAGTCATAATCTTGTCGGCTTGCTGCGCATCCACACACCTCAACAATCCCAGGTCTGGTGTTCTTTTATATATGATTCCTCCACTAAGGAAAAAGCCATTAGCCAATCGTCTCACAGCTCTGTTCTGATCTCCAGTGGATTGCTCTAGGTATTTGCCTGCCTTCAAGTATTCCCTGATGTCGTGATACCACGGTTATCCGTCCAATTCTCCTTCCACAGCAAAATAGTAAGCATTCTGATCACGCACCTAGATCTGGAGTGGATCTATATAGGCTTTGTCTGGATGATGTAACATAGAGGATAGTGTGGCCAGAGCATCTGCAACTTCGTTGTGCATTCTTGGGATATGTTTGAATTCTATGGACTAGAATCTTTGGGACAACTCATGCAAACAATGCCGGTAAGGTATCAATTTTAGATCCCTTATTTCCCATTCTCCCTGGATTTGGTGTATCAAAAGATCCGAGTCACCCATGACCAAAATCTCTTGAACACCCATATCTATTGCCATTCTCAATCCTAAGATACACGCCTCATATTCGGCCATATTGTTGGTACAGAAAAATCGAACCTAAGCGGTGACAGGATAGTGTTGGCCCATTTCTGAAATGAGTACTGCTCCGATACTGACTCCCTTACTGCTGACGGCTCCGTCGAAATACATCTTCCATCCTGGATTTTCGCCCTGTTCTATTTCTTCGACATTCATTGCCTCCTCATCCGGAAAATATGTCTTTAGTGGCTCATATTAATCATCCACTGGACTCTCTGCCAAGTGATCCGCAACTGTCTGCGCCTTCATCGCCGTACGACTTACATAAATAATGTCAAATTCTGTGAGCAGAATCTGCCATTTAGCAAGTCTTCCTATAGGCATGGGACTCTAGAATATGTACTTCAGAGGATCCAACCATGATATCAAGTATGTGATGTATGCTGACAGATAGTGTTTCAGTTTCTGAGCCACCCGGGTCAGTGCACAACAAGTTCTTTCTAGCTGAGTATACTTTACCTCGCAAGATGTGAATTTCGTACTAAGGTAATATATAGCCTTCTCTTTCTTGCCTGTCTCATCGTGCTGTCCTAGCATACACCCAAAAGAATTGTCAAGCACCGTTAGATAAAAGATCAAAGGTCTTCCCGGCTCTGGAGGAACTAGCACTGGAGGATTCGCTAAATATTCCTTGATTTTGTCGAAGGCTTCCTGACATTCATTGTTCCATTTCACTGTTACATCTTTCTTTAACAACTTGAAGATCGGCTCACATGTTGATGTCAACTGAGCGATGAACCGTCTAATATAATTCAGCCTCCCCAATAAGCTCATTACTTCCTTCTTGTTCTTCGGTGGAGGTAGACTCTGGGTGGTTTTTATCTTTAATGGATCTAGTTCAATACCCCGCCGACTCACTATGAATCCCAACAGCTTCCCTGAAGGCACTCCAAAAGCGCATTTTGCAGGATTGAGTTTAAGATTGTACCTCCGGAGTCTCTGAAAAAACTTCCTCAAATCCCTCACATGATCATGTTGCTTCTTGGACTTTATGATGACATCGTCCACATACACTTCGATTTCTCGATGCATCATGTCATGGAACATTGAGGTCATTGCTCTCATAGAAGTAGCCCCGGCATTTTTAGCCCAAACGGCCTCACTCTATAACAATATGTTCCCCAAGGTGTAATGAAAGCAGTTTTCTCCGCATCTTCTTCGTCCATCAGGATCTGGTGATAACCCACATAGCAATCTACAAATGAACCGATCTCATGCTTGGCGCAATTGTCTATCAATATGTGGATGTTCGGCAGTGGGAAATCATCCTTTGGACTGGCTTTGTTGAGGTCTCTGTAATCCACACACACTCTGGTTTTTCCATCTTTCTACGGAACATGCACAACATTTGCTAACCAGATGGGGTATTTAGTAACTCGTATGACCTTCGCCTTAAACTGCTTATTCACCTCTTCCTTTATCTTCACGCTGATGTCCGTTTTGAACTTTCTCAACTTTTGCTTTACTGGACGGCGTTCAGGATAGATAGGCAACTTGTGTACCACCAAATAAGTGCTAAGTCCGGGCATGTCATCATAGGACCAAGCAAAGATGTCCTTGAATTCATGCAGCAACTTTATTAACTCTTCCCTGATGGAGGTTTCTAAATGAACACTAATTTTCGTTTCCCGGACATTATCTTCGCTCCCCAAATTGATGGATTCTATCTCACTCAAGTTCGGTTTAGGTTTTTCCTCATATTGGTTCAGGTCCTTACTTATTTCCTCCAGGGTTTCCTCATCCACATATTCTATCTCACTATCATTCTCAATTTCTTTTATAATAATTCGATTGTCAGAAATGGGCCAGGAATTCTTCATGCATGACATATCACCAGAATCAGCACATATGGAACTGTACAAAAGAAAAGATAAAAATAAGGCAAAAAATGAAGAAAGAAGAAAAACTATATTTCATTGATATTTCAAAGATGAACAAAGTTTTTAGGTACATTTTGATTACCATGGGGGGTAGGGGACTGCAGAAAGTAAAATAGCTTTTTGGGGAAATGATGATGAATTTCAAAAGCTAACTACCAAGACTCTTTCCTGATCGGGAAAGGAGTAGCTTCCCAGTTGTTGATCGTAACACCAGATCCCACGAACTGAACGTCTATCTTGCTAGTACCCTCTCCCATTTCTACCATGTTCACGTCCCCAAATATCATTTCAAACCTCATCAAGAGCTCTTCATTAGGTCTGGTCTCAGCATACCTAGACGCAGCAGATGTCAGATGTCATTTCATACCAGGCTTGGCAAAGGTGTCGGACAGTTTTGGGATGGGTTTAGGAAGGGTCCAGTTTTTCTTTTTAGTTCTCTGGGCTTTTTGGATGTCGGCGTGGGTGGGTTTGAATCCCAAACCGAAGGTGTCCTTGTTCACTGGCAGCTGGACTGGTTGAGTTATCCCATGCAAAGCTTTCCCTAGTCCTTTTCCTATCGTAAATCCATTTTTAATCATCTCCCTGGCTACCATCACAGCGGCAGATGCCACTGTAAGGATTGGCAATTTCTCACCCTCAGCAATCTTGTTCACTACTACAGTATCTGCCACCTGGTACACCTAGGGACCTTTGTCTCCATCAACATCCTCGAATGGCATTATGGCATTGCAAGTGTCTCCCTCTCCATGCACTGTGATTTCTTGCTGCTCCCATTCAAACTTGACAATTTGGTGCAAGGACGATGTCACGGCTTTAGCTGCGTGGATCCATGGTCGACCCAGAAATAGATTGTAAGACACAGCAATGTCTAATACCTGAAACTCCATCGTAAAGTCTACAGTCCCAATGGTGACCTCCAAGATGATATACCCCAAAGTGTTCTTACTTCCTCTGTCAAACCCTCTCACATTCACACTGTTTCTTCAGATTCTATCAGGACTGATATTCAGCTTTCCAAGAGTCGAAAGCGGACAAATGTTTGCACTTGAGCCATTATCTATCAACACCCGAGTGACCACTGACTCCTCACTTTTTACAGTAAGGTAGAGCGCCTTATTATGTTCAGTCCCCTTAACGGGCAATTCACTGTCTGATAACGTAATCTTGTTGGACTCAAAGATCTTGTTGGTAATCTTCTCAAGATGACAGACCGAGATCTTTTTAGCGACATGCGCCTTATTCAATATCTTCATCAATGCTTTTCTGTGTTCCTCCGAATGGATCAACAATGAGAGCAAAGAGATTTGTGCGGGTGTCTTCCCCAACTGTTCCACTATGGAGTAGTCTTGAGATATTATCTTTTTGAGGAATTCTTCTGCTTCTTCTTCCGACAGAGGCTTCTTCATATGACTCTCTTTCACCACCTTCATTTTCCTTAACTCTTCCGGGGCAAAACACCTCCCTGACTGAGTTAGACCGTGTGTCTCGTTGATCTCTCCAGTCACTTCTTTCCCTTTGTACACTATTGCCACCTTGTTGTAGTTCCAAGGTAAAATCTTGGTATCTACCACCGGCATCTATACCACTGGCCTTATAATTATCGGTTCCATGCTTGCACCTTTCATTGTCAACACTGGTTTCACACCTGGCTCTACATCTTTCAAAGTCTCCACCTCTGGTTGCTTTTTCACTGGTACTTCAACTATTGCTTCCTTTTTCTCAACTTACTTTTTTGCTTTGCTGCTGGCTTTTATCATCATGACCGACTGGGATGGCTTCCTGCTGTTCCCCTCTTATGCCAACTCTATCATATGTGTTTCATGATGAGCCAACAATGGGTTTTGAGTAATGTTTGGGTCCTCTGGAGCCTGTACCTCAATCCTCCGGCTATCAATGAGCTCTTGAATAGCGTTCTTCAAATGCCAACATTCTCAGTGTCGTGTCCCGTGCTCCAGAGCAATACTCGTACCTGACCGACTGATCGATATTCTTTGGAGGTGGGTTCGGAAGCTTTGACTCGATTGGGCTCAACATCCCCAATTCCTTCAATCGGTGATAGAGGCTAGTATAAGATTCCCCCAGCGGGGTGAATATTTTCTTCGTCTGATTTATGTTCCTAATCTCCAGGTCGGGCCAGAAGTTGGGTTTGTTCGGGTTTCTGTAAGTTCTACAAGAGGGGTAGGTATTTTGTTTGTGATAAACATTCTGCGGGGTCTGGGCTGGCCATACCTGTCGTGGTGGTGGATAAGTTTGGGCTTGTGGATTAGGGTAGTGTGGGGTAGTAGGTGGGTAGTATCGTGGAGGTGGGTGGTATGATGTTGGTGGGTTGTATGGGGTTGGTGGGTACGGCTGATATGGTCGCGGTGGGTGATGGTATTGTGCTCTCCACAATCGACGCTTCTTCTTTCTTTTTCTTCCTAATGGCTCCTCCACTCCCTGTCTGGATGGCTTGATTTGCGGCCTTGATTGCTGAAAAACTCATAATCTTGTTAGTTTTCAATCCTTCTTCCACGAAACTTCCCAATTTTACGACTTCATTAAAAATTTTTCCAATGGCTGACACTAGATGTCCATAATAGGTAGGCTCCAAAGCCTGCAAGAAACAATCTACCAATTTACTTTCTTTCATCAGCGGATCCACCCTCGCCGCCTGTTCTTTCCACCTAAAAACGTACTCTCGAAAGCATTCACCAGGTTTCTTTTCCATCTTAGTGAGTGACAACCTATCCGGTATGATTTCCAAATTATAGTGAAAATGGTTAGCGAATGCTTGTGCGAGATCATCCCAGATGAACCATCTGGTGTGATCTTGGCGCGTGTACCATTCCAATGCAGAACCACTCAAACTTTGGCTAAAGTACGCCATCAGAAGCTCATCTCTTCCCCCTGCGCCCCATATCTTACTGCAGTATCCTCTAAGATGGGCCATCGGATCTCCGTGTCCACTATACATGTCAAACTTCGGCAACTTGAACCCGATAGGGAGTTGCACTTCTGGAAACAGACATAGGTCTTTGTACTCCACACTTACTTGTCCCCCTAGCCCTTGTATTTTACGAAAGGACTGCTCCAAACTCCTCATTTTCCTGGCCATCTCCTCCTGTTCAAAGTTCCTGACAGGTTTCTCTTCGATTGCCTCCATCAGTGGAGTATGAGATTCATGCTGCCGAAAGGTTGGTTCGGGTGGGTAGTAGTGGGTGTCTTGTACATTGAACAGTGGCTCACTGGATGACTTATGCAAGGCGGCAGGTGGAGGTGCTACATATATCGGGGAAACATGGGGTAGCTGGGGTGGCGCTTGTTTTGATAGTGGTGGTGGTACTTGAGAGGTGGAGGCATAGTAGTGGTGATAGTCTGGATATGTAGAGTATCAGTGGCTCAGGGTTGGGATTGGCTGGAGGGACGTATGCCGGGTTAGCGGGATAAGTAGGTAAGGGTTGACCCCTCGACCAAGCCTGGTACATCTCAACCATCTGCTGTTTAAGCTTGTACATTTCTTCTTTCATTCCCGTCACGTCCACAACTTCCTTGTCATGACCCCAAATCCGGTCGTGATGGCGCCCAGCACATTGCTAAGCCAGCCTGACCAATCAATAACAAGAACGGAGCTAGAAGCTCGTTCTATCCCATTTAAGCATATCAAAATATGAAACAACAGTGATACATATACCAACAGCGGGGAACCAAGTCCCAAAATATACCAACTCCCATAGACCGAAGGGTCAAGAGTCATGAGCCTCTACTGAACATAAGTGTATAAAGATTTACAAGATACCAAGTGCGGAAAGAAAAGTCTATACCGAATCAAAAGACAGTAAGGAGGAATATCGGGTCCTGCGGACTCTGCAGCTACCTCGTATATCCCACGGATGTCGCCTCGCACAGCTACTGGATCACTGCTGAGAGGTACCTGGATCTGCACACAAGGTGCGGGGAGTAAAATGAGTACTGTCAGACTCAGTGGTAATAAATAAGGGTAAGACAGCGTAGATAAGAAATCCGCAATAAAGCACTATGTAAAGCTGTAATCAAATACCCTGTCACAGAATCAATATCAATTGTACCTGTACCAACAAGTACCAGCAAAACAGTATAACAGCTAGTAGATGTAGCTAAATGCAATACAATGCATGATATGACCGCTACGGAGCGTAGCCCGATCCAATTTGGGTACCCGTGCTCACTGGGGGGGTGGGGTTCAGACTCCGGAGGGGCTCCTATAGCCCAAGCACAATATCACTGCGGCGTGCAGTCCGATCCAATATATATACGCTGCGGCGCACAGCCCGATCCACTACCAGTCAGCTAATATGCAAATACAGCCTCGCAGGCTCAAAAGTAGATTTGAAAACATCTTTTATCATTTTTCAGTTGAAAACAGTAATGTCAAGTTCCAGAGATTGGAAATAGCATGATAACAGAAATAGCTACGGTCTGGTAGTAACTAACATGTCAATATGATAAGACAATGATAACGATCCTCGCGGGATCTAATAACTGGCTCACGGCCCACAAGTATACTCAACCACCCAAGAAGGGGGTTCAACGGCTCAAGAGTAGCCAATATCACAGTTTAATATGCAACCATCCGAGAAGGAGGTTCGACGGCTCATGAATAGCCTAATATCACAACACAGTATCAGCAAGTCGGACTAAGCCATAGTCCCCAATCATAATCGACCCCGCACTCACATGAGAGTACGTGTCTCACTGCTATACAGCGTCACAAAGTGGTATACCGGGGTTTCGAACCCGCTGGTCATCACCCACATCTATTACTCACCTCAATACGGTGCGACGACTACTCCGCAATGCCCTTGCCAAGAGAATCAAGCTCCGCATGCGTAGAATCTGATCAACTACAGTAGAAATACAACAAATTAGGTCAATGGGACGACACCCAATCAATACAACTCAGTTTACATCAAAATTCCCAAAGTCGTCAAAACTCGACTTTCGGTACGCTTGTCGAAAAATTACAAAAGTCACATATTCGGAACCCTCATCTCGATACGAGTCTAAGCATATCAATTTTACCAAATTCGGACTCCATTTGACCATTCAAAACCTTGATTTTCTAAAGTTCAAGCCTAGGGTTAAATCTTCCATGAATCACCCCAAATTCTTCCATTTTCATGATATAATTGCATAATATTATCAATACTAATCATAGTTTAAGTCCATAGTTGATTACCCGATGATTTCCCTTGAGTTTCTCTTCAAAATCGCCCAAATCGCCTCTAAAGCCGAGACCCAAATGTGTGAAATATTTCTGAAATTTTCTAACTTCTGATACACTTAACTCACCGCGATTTTCGCTTCTGCGGGCCATTTTCCGCCCCTGCAGAACTGCTTCTGCGGAATACCCTCCGCCTCTGCGGTCCTTCCCGCTTCTGCGGATAGGAGTCCGCTCCTGCGAGCCCGTATCCGCGAACATTCCTCCTGCGGTCCTTTCCGCCTCTGCGATCAAGAGTCCGCTCCAGCGGACTCGCCTATGCGGTCAATAAATCCGCTTCTGCGGTTTTCCCCCATTTCTCTCTTGACCGCTTCTGCGGTCTACCCTTCGCTCCTGCGACGCCGCTTCAGCGGAGACGATTCTGCTTCTGCGAAGTAACTTTCCCCTGCGCCCTCTTGTCCGCTCATGCGGACTCGGTCCTGCGCCCCCATTTCCGCAGGAGCGAAAACAACAGAACCAGAATCCCAAACCTACAATTTTCCTCATTTTCTCCCGTTTAGCCATCCGAAAACACCCCGAGGCCCCCGGGACCCCATCCAAACACACCAACACATCCTAATACCTTATTCAAACTTGCTCCAATCCTCAAAACACGTCTAACAACATCAAAACCCATAATTCACATCGAATTCAAGCCTAAATTCCTTAAAACATTTCGAATTACACAATCAATCAAAAACCCGACCAAACGACGTCCGAATGACCTGAAATTTTGCAGGAACATCCAAAATCACCTAACGGAGCTACTGCAACTGTCGGAATACCATTCCGACTTCCGGATCAAAATCTCACCTACCGTTCGGATTTCGCCAAAATTCAACCTTAGCCAATTCAAGCCTATTTCTACACCGGGCCTCCAAATTCAATTCCGATCACTCCCCTAAGTCATAAATGACCTCCCGGAACTAACTGAATCATCAGAATTCAATTCCGAGCCCTCTAACCAAATAGTAAACTCCGGGTTGACTTTCCTCATTCAAGTTTCCTTCTAAAAAGGCTATATGCCTCATTTTCAATCCAAATCACTCCTAACTCACCAGATAGACTCTAACACTGATATAAAATCATAAAACATGTAATTATAACATAACGGGGTGGTAATTCTCGTGACGACGAGCCGGGTCATCACATTCCTCCTCTTGGATGGGGTCCATGACTATTGGTTCAATTTCTTGTGACATGGCCTTTGTCATTGTCTTAGATCTTGTGTTATAGGGATGAGTAGCCAGAATGCCAGTTGCCAGCTAGAATGTGAATCTCATAAACAGCAACACCCGTTAGTGGTTAGCACATAAAGAGATAAGATGCAACGATTTGGAATAATCACATTTTTCCATAGATCGTCATGCATCATCCCGGCCTTCGTTTTATTTTGAACCAATCTCATCATTCTCTCTTTTTTTCTTTTCACTTCTTCTTCTTTTTATTTCTTTTTTTTTCTTTTCTCTTTTTTTTTCTTTTTATTTTTTCTTTTTCCTTTCTCTCTTTTCTTATTTTCTTTATTGATTCGCGTTCCTATTTATTTGCCCATCGTAAATAAAGAATTGACATAAAGCAAAGGATTGACAACAACTCTTGATTTTCATTGATAGTCCAAAACATTGGTTACAAGATGGTGTTGTACTACTAATGCAAAGAAAATATAAATACAGAATGCATGCCCTAAGAATACATTAATGCTCCTAGTGCCCGCGAGACATCATTCGGTCTTGCCCCGGGCCTATATGCTAATCCCTTTTGGAGCCTATCCAGGTCGGACATGACTTGCTGCACAAAGAATTTCCCTGCTGACACAAATGTTGCCCGGGACATATCTTCACATAGCTGGCACTTCCGGATGATGTACTGAGCAATATGAACAATTCTTTCTCGAATAACCCCTTTCTCTTGAAGCAATCGGCTGATCTGTTCGGTGCGAGCATCTAAAGTGCGTTGGTTCTCCTTTTGTGTTTGTTGTAGCTCAAACTCTAACCGAGCCTTAGTAGTGTAACAATGTTCTTTTTCTTCTTCGAGATCGTTGATGACCTTGTTACTTCTGACAATGGATGTAACAATCTTCTTTCTCAGTCGAGCTACCTCAAACTCATGCTTATCCTGTAGCAACTGAACCAACTTGGCTCTTTCCTAGGCATCTTTGGCCATTTGCTTTCGAGCCCTGACTAACTCCTTTTTTGCTTTGTCTAAGTCGAAGATGTAGTCATTCAACTTGCGCCGAAGACTTTCAATCAATTTCACGTCTCGGGCTAAGCGAACAGGGGTCTCGGATGCAATTTTCATTTTAGCAGCTTGAGCCTTCATCATTTCATTTTCTTTTATCAGCTGCTTTTTCTCTCCTTCGTCGGATGCTGCCTGCAAACCGCTCTCAAACTTGAGATCTCTCAACTGTTTTTCCAGCAAGCTGATCTTAGCCTTATGTTCACTTTCTTTGGCCGCCCAATTCCTGTTTTCTTTAGATTGCTCCACCAGATCTTGCAACTGAGGTCTTTTCGAAGGCCTGTCATGCTCAATACCCCGTCGATACAATGTGGAATACCCGGACGACACTTCACCTCGAGCTCTGTTCTGCACACAAGTATCTACCTTCAAGTTCTGACATTCATTCCAAATCTGACGGACCTTTGCTTCCGGGATTTGCCCATCCGGACTAATCTCTATCACTTGTGAACTGAGGTCCCCATCCTTTGGTATAACTTGACATCTACCAAGCTGTCGCAGTGCCCTGTATGGGGCATAAGGCTGGATACTTTTTAAACCTATGATCAAAAAGTGTGACCCTTCTGTCGGCATATAAATCACCTCGTCAAGAGGTAACCAATCATACGCCCAATCAATCTGGCTGTTGGTCAATGATCGTGGATACGAAATCCAATCCTTTACTCCCTCTGGTAACTTAACTTCTTTTGTTCTCGTGTAAAATTCTTCAAGGCACGTTCTTCCAGTCGGCCCATAGCTTGAGAACGAAGGATGATGGCATAGATGTTCGGTCAACCATACTTGCAAAATCAAGTTGCATCCCTCAAAGAAGTTGAACCCTGCTTTGCATGTAGTTAAGGCACGGTAGATGTCCGCTAAAATCATTGGAGCCAAAGTACAATTGTCTTGTACCACCAAAGTGCTTGCTACCCCGGCAACCTTTATATTGATATGCCCATCTTTTCTCGGAAATATGATAACCCCGAGAAATGCCACTAAGAAAGGAAATCATCGATGCTCCTCCCATTTTGCTCAGTTGGACTTGCTACAAAGCTTGATCGTGGAGTCGTTGAAACCCCCGATATGTGCATATCTACTATAAATGAAGTTCAGGGAGCAAAATCCGTTGGCTAAATTCTCGTTGTGGACATTCCTAGCAATTTTCAAAGAATCCAAGAAGCGGTGCACCGTTACTGCTCTCGGGGCTACCGGGTATTTTTTTTCAAGGGGACCTCGTTCTTCCCTATGTGGAAAGCAATCTCCTCCAGAGTGGGAGTGAGTTCAAAGTCCGGAAGATGTAGTACATTGTGTGCATGATCCCAATATGTGACCAGTGCTCTGATTATGTCGCCTCGAAGAATTATGTCCAATAAACCCGTGAGATCCTTCAAGTAGCCTTTGATCCAGTTTTGACCCTCTATTCCCATGTCATTCCACCATAGTCTCAGCTCCAAAGGGATTTTATACATTAAGGCGAAAGGTTCATTCTGTATTGTGCTCATCCTGCACATTTACTAAGGCAACTTTATTTAGAAAAGAGAAAAATCTTTTTCAATGCAAACTTTAATTTTTGAAAGAGACATGACTCTCGAAGTGGCCATTTTTGCCAAAACAACCTTCCGGCGTCCTTTCGAAACATTCGGCCGTTTCCAAAAATAGCGATCACTTCGATTATTTGACAAGAAAATATTTTTTGGTCTTTTTTATAAAAAGGTGTGGTTGGACCTGTTCAAGGGTTGCCTACGTATCCCGCCTAATGGCGAGAATCAAACCTGCGTAGTTCGGTCAGATTAGTTGACCAATTATTTCAAAAAATCCATTTTTTTCAAATTTTCAAATTTTCCGGATACACTCTCTTTTTCATTAGTTCCAATTTCTCTGTCTTTTCTTTTGAACACCTTTCTATCCTCAGGAATTTTGCCGGTCCACATAACGATCAAGGACAATAAATGCAACACATAATATGCTCAGTCTTTTAAATACCGGGTCACCTGTCCTAGACGGACTCAACCCCTATGTTGAGTCCCCTAAGTCAGATATGATTCAAATAATCATCCTAGACCTATGTTCAACATCTTATAGTTTCACAGAGTGCTAGACCGTGTATCCGAGCGGACAACTCGAATCGAGGAGGGGGCTACGTACCGGTGACTCGCGGAGTCAATCGACTTTGTAACTTATCCGGCCTCTGTTTCTTAGTTTTGGTGTAACTTAACAGAAAGGGGAGTCTCAACCAGTAAGCACATCCCGGGGGTGAAGAAGAAAAGGGCTTTTGGCACAGTTTTATATATAATCCACGTAGTATCAAAGTGGTAAAACACATAGCATGTTGTTCAAATCATATAAAGAAGTCAAATAATATCAAGAACAACAATTCTAAGGATCTCGAGTTCTTAAACCCTGAAACCGAAGTTTTGGGTTGGGTATCCCCAGCAGAGTTGCCAGAGCTGTCACACCTCCCTTTTTACTACCCCACAAGATGTACACCTGGATAGCGGCTTTTGTACCGATCTGTTTGGAAAGATACGTAGGGTATACCTCAATGTTCGAATACCCGAGATGGATATAACAACAAAGAGGATGTAGTTTTTCCACATGAAGGACAATCGGTCTAAGATTTTTATTAAATTATCAGAGTCGCCACTGGGGAAGATAATGGTATCCCAAGTCACCGGTTAATCCCGAATCCGAGGAAGTTGACTCTGTTATTATAGTCCGCGAAACAAAGACCTAGATAAGGAACTCTGTTAACCCGGGAGAAGGTGTTAGGCATTCCCGAATTCTGTGGTTTTAGAACGGTCTCTCAATCATCGTTCTCGAATCTTACTTGACTTGTTATAGATTTTAACAAAACGTATGTGCTTTTACTTTTAATATTTTACAGAATTGCGACATCATGAAAACGCACCTTGAGTCAAACTGCGACCAGTACGCCTGTGACCTTTAGTATATTTAGGCTTTGCCGGGATTTTGGATTTGAGTCGCACCAAGTGCACACTCATTTATAAGGAAGGTATATTAAACCGTGCCTAATAGAGTCTATCGGCTTTTAATTCTTTTGGGAGAAGCTATGAAATTTGCTAATAGCCTCCCCCGATTCTATTTTAAATTATTTCATTACTAAGGGGGCCCCGCTATTTTTGTGCGAGGCTCGTCCCACTTTAATTTTAAAAGGTTCAATCATAATGTACACGTGCTATGTTATCTGTATTGGTTTTTCATTAGTCATATTTCAACTTCGCATTTTCATACATGAGCCCAGGCCATTATTACTGCCTTTATTGGGCCTGGGCCTCTACATTCATACTGAAACAAGCGTTGCTCCTACCCAGGTCTTAAAGACCCGAGCTATCTTCAGGCTTCTGCTTGACAGCCCAGTCGATTTCATATCACAGTTCAGGCCCACGTTATATGTTGGGCCCAAACCACATGGGAATAATAGTGATAGTAATAGAAATGGTAAACTTATAACAGAACAATCATAAATCACTAGAAATGAATTCTATTGCATTTTTTATTCATCAAAAGGGACAATCACAATACAAACTATTAATGTTAACTATGGACCACAACTATCTTCTGTACACGAGGCTTGAATTGACAGACTGTTTCTAACTTCGATCTATACTAATGAATTTACGCTAACATTAAATTACTTACTAGTTAAGATTAAGAGATTACTTAACATATATATATATATATATATATATATATATATATATATATATATATATATATATATATATATATATATGTTAAAGGCATAAGGATTATCTAAGGATAAGATGAGTATTTACAACTACACTGTTATACTACCTAATTAATAAGAAATAAGCCTGTCCAATATTTTCAAAGCCAATCCTATTCTAATGGTTACTTCAGCTGATCATTTCCCTTTTAAAACTTACTCAAATCTGAACTTCGATTTCATAAACAGATTAACTACATGAGCATGATTTAAACAGTCTAATCACTCAATGATACAACTCGAGTACCCACATCTAAATGATCCAAAGACTTAAGCATGACTATACGACTGATTTTACTGCGAGTTAGTTCATTACAAAGTTATTAGCACAATTATAGATGAATCACAGCTTGATCTAACGTTTTTCTTCTTCGAATCTTACCTATGTTTAAGTGCAGATTCACGACATGTGATTGACTACGTGATTGCAATTTATGACGTTACTGTGGATGAACAGTTAACGATTTGAAACTGTGATTAGTTAACTTATGTTTTAAAGTTTTTTACCTATTTAAACTAAGTGATATACTATCTACACTACTCTACCACTATTAAGCTATCTATTACACTGTTTGTTTTTTTTTTCTACTTGTACATACTATACTACATCAATATTACAGATCTAAGCTAATACTAAACTGCTACGAAGATATTAAACTACACAATACAATATAAGGTATGAATAAAACTGGAACTTCATTTTTATTTCAGCAATTCCATTACAGCTTCATTTGAATAGAAGTGTACCTGAATCAGCAAGTAGAAACCAATGAGTTCTAGAGATTTAAGCAAGTAATTCAGAAACAGATTCAAGCATCAATGCAATAGTGGGAGATTGAATATCAACGAACAAAAACCACAGCAATAGCAAACAGAGATCCAAGCGAAAACTCGAGCAAGAAACCACAAGAACACACGACTACCAAAATGCTCTTACTCGAAAAATGCAGGAAAAACTTATTTGCTATTTAACTATTCTCACTCTGAATTTTTCTCTCGAGAATCCAGCCTATATATATTTCTCTGAACTTTTCTTTTCAAAAGCCAGCCCCTATTTCACTCTTTTTGGGGGTATATATAGGTGTTGGAATGGCAGATTTCTTGGGGAGAAAGAATGGGATTAAATCCCACTTCTCCCCCTTTAAAATTGCTAAACTTACACTTAGACCCCATTTTCAGTTAAAAGATCCCTTCCAGCATGTGCTGGAAGGTTCTATTTGATTCCCTTTTAAGGCTTTTGCCAAATCCCAAATGGTTAAAGATTTTTACTGATTTCCCTTTTTATGGAGACCATTATACCCTTAATCTCTACAAAATTGCAGAAATTAGGGGTACAAATGACTCCCACATCCCTATGTGTTCTATATAATTCACTATTTTACCAATTTGGTTTCCTTTTATACCCTTAGTAACTTTGGTGATTTACCCGACCTACCTAGGTCAGGTTTCCAGCATTTTTGGGTTTATTTAACTAATGGCCAGTCATTGCATTCGTATTTAAGGACTGGCCAATTCTACTTTAAGGAACTATTTCAATTTTAGCCTCTTTTGTTTCATTTTCAGTTAATTACGACCTTTTATTTCATTTTTAAACTAATTGCAGGACTAGCCTGCTTTATTGTTGTATTTAAACTATTTAAGATTTAGCCAGTCTCAAGTTGAGTCTTGGTTTGGGTAATTAAAACCATTTGCTGAGCATAGGTTGGGCCCAAGCCTTTGCAGACTTAGCTACCTGTGATTCACGGCTCAAATGAGCCTTGGTAAGTCTGAACTTGTAGACTTAACCAATCATTTACATAATTTAGCCTATTTAATTGAACACAGGCTGGGCTGAGGCCTTTGCAGGCCTAGCCACCTGTGGTGCAGGGCTCAAATGAGCTTTGGTAAGTCTGAACTTGCAGACTTGCACCATTTGTTACACAACTAGCCCTTTTAAGGTGGGCCAGTGTGCTGGACCTTGTAGAGTTGGTCAATTTGCAAAATTGACCACTCTTTGGTCACTTATTTATCTTATAACCTATAGTTATTTGATTTTCAGTTTTAAACCTATTTCAAAACTAGCCATTTTATGAAACTTAGTACTATGACAGCTATAACCAATTCCCCTAAGGTTAATGAGTATTAATCATATGCTCACACTAACAAGAACTATTGCAAACTCAGCCATTTCAACATGCAATTGCACACATAGCCACATGAGATCAAATATTGTGCATCAATCAAGTAAAACTCAGAAGTGGAAATTTGATAGGGTTGAATCTTAATCAATCAATTCACATAACCAAATTCCATGTGGCAAAATGTCTATCAATATCAATTTAGACTTAATTACAACTAGTTTATGTCAGATGATTCATTGAAAAACCCCTAGAACCTTCAAAGTTCATGAACATAGACATACACAGAAGCTAAACTCTCACAAACAGTCAGTAAGAGATGAAACATGGCTCATTTTTTGACACAAAGACCACAGGATAACATAAAACATGGTAGCCAGGATCTATTTTCAAGTACTAACCCTATATAAGATAAAAATAAAGAATAGAAGAATTATGAGGAGACAGTGAAGAATAATCCTAACATCTATCATGCCAAGTAACAGAAAAAAAAAAGCAAAATCAGATTAACATGCTTATTTCAGCAGATGAAGGAACAGAAGAGGTGGTATAAACCAATCATTAGAGAAAAATCATGGTTTTAATCAGGAGATTTAGGGGAATAGACAAAGATAATGTAAAACAATCTTAATATAGGAGACCACCAGCTAATCCTAGCCCTAAAACTAAACATGAAAAGAAACAGAAGAGAAGAATCATTCAAACTAATAAGAGTTAACAAAGATAAACTAACACAGAATGAGAGTCCAAAAAACTTAAACATGCAAAGAAGGTATCTAAGACCAACAAAATGAAGAGGCCTAATACTAACAGAGGCCAAAAAATAAGAAAGATATCAATGTCAAATCTTCAAAACAGAGAATCAAAACAAAATCCAAACAAACGAGATAAACATAGCATAAGAGATGAATAACAATGACTAGAAAACATATAAGGAATCACAGAGAGAGGAACAGTCATGCTGTTGAAAACTCACAAACCAAGAAGATGAAAGATAGATCTTTTAAAACGAAATAAGCTGAACATAACCGAAACAAACGAAACAGAAAAAGATATGAAAAATGAGCAAGTTAAAAACCCTAATACTAACATATGAAGCACAAAATATCAAGATCTAAAAGAAAAATAGACAGAAACATCAGGAAAAAAGCTATGAAACAAAGGAAAACATGAATATGAACAAAAAAGGGAAGCAGATAAATCACAGAAGAGGGCGAGGGTACTTAGCTTTGCAGGGCCTGTCCCATGAGTTTCCCCTT
The DNA here is from genome assembly GCA_032618575.1 of Nicotiana noctiflora. Lineage (NCBI taxonomy): Eukaryota > Viridiplantae > Streptophyta > Magnoliopsida > Solanales > Solanaceae > Nicotiana > Nicotiana noctiflora. The sequence continues at coordinate 205,250 of JASVEL010000073.1, forward strand.
TCACTCTCCTCTTTCTTTTTTCAGTCTCCTTCAGGCCTTTTTTTTATTTCTTTTTCTTTATTTCTTTCTCATTTTCTTTTTTTAGACTTCAAGATGAAGTCTTTTGGATTTGTGTTTTGAGTGGGGTGTTTGGAGAGGGGTAAAGGCTAGGTCTTGATAAGTATTTAGTTTAGAGTCGCCGGAGTTAGGGTTTGGTGACATTATTTTGGATATTTGACGGGTTCAGGGTATATTCGAGGGAAACCAATGTTGTGGAGGGTTAGATCGGACCAAGGTGGTCCTTTTGGCGTTGGTTTGGAGATGGATCTCATAGATTTGTGGTCACCGGAGGTAGATTCCGGTGACCGGACAATCAATAGCAGAGGGGTTTTTAGGGTTTTGGGATGGTCTGAGGGTTGTTTGAGTTAAAGAAGATGAAGAAGAGAAGAGGGGAGGTGAAAGGGTGGACGGAGACCACCGTGGAGGGTGGTGGCCTCCATGGCCGGCTAGCTTGATGGAGAAGATGAAGAGAGGGAGAAGAAGAAGAAAGGCGACTAGGGTTAGGGGTCTTTGAAAAATAGCCGGTCTTCACAGACTAATGCCTTATATAGTCGAATGGGCTAAGGTGATCTGGACTGTTGGTTTGATGAACATCAACGGTCGTCATCAGCGTTACTAAAACGACGCCGCTTGATTACAAATGAGACTTAAGCTTTCAACCATTAGATCATTTCAAACAAACGGCTCAGATTTGATCTCACATCTCAATTGATTAAATAATTCCGCTAATTGTCTCACCCGTTGGATTTGCCATGATGAAAGGCTGAGATCACATGCTCCTTAACGAATTGGACCTGCTTCTTTTGGGCTTAGGGACTGGGCGGCCAATAAGGTCATATTTGGCCCAGTCTCATTATACCATGTATGTTTTTGTATTTTTCTGATGTTTTAATTATTTTTGTGGTAATTTTCTTTCGTATTTCTATTTTTTCTTTATGTATTATTTAAATTATTCAATTTCCTACTTGCACTAATTTTATGATATGTTTTGGCAATTTTCTACTATTTTTTCATAAGTTCCGCTATTAATGCCATTTTTGTTGATTTTCTTCTAACTACTTAATTCAAAATGCATGTATTTAACATATATTTTTTTGATTTTATAATTATAATTATTTAAACACATAAAATGCATTTAATTTCAAACAAGATATGCAATTACACTCAAAACTATTATTTTATTTTAATATTGGAATTTTGTTTGCCTAGTGCAAAAAATCATGTGCTCACACCAACACTTTTCTGTATCATGTCCCGGCGCACCGGAACAATATTCACATCGGACTGATTGGTCAAGGTTTCTGGGTGGTGGGTTTGGAATTTTTGGCTCAATAGGGCTTAGCATCCCTAGCTCCCTCAGGCGGTAAAAAAAGACTAGTATATGACTCCCCTGACGGAGTGAATGTTTTCTTTGTTTGGGCTCTGTTTCCTCTTACTTCCGGATCTGGACGAAAGGTGGGTTTATTTGGATTTTTGTTTGTTTTTGAAGGCGGGTAGGTGTCTTGTGCGTGGTAGAGGTTTTGGGGAGTTGGGGCTCCCCATACATGTGGAGGTAGTAGGTAATGTTGAGCATGTGGGACGTAAAATGTGGAGTGGTGGGAGGATAACATGGTTGAGGTGGGTTGTAGTGCGCTGGTGGATATGGTTGGTATGGACGCGGTGGATGATGATATGTATTTGGGCCCCGAGACCACGATCTACTTTCGACAACTACGACCTCCTCTTTCTTCTGTTTGTCAATTGATACCCAATTCCGGTTTGTATTGCCTGATTCATGGCCTTGATAGCCGAATAACTCATGATCTTATTTGTTTTTAATCCCTATTCTATGAAGCTTCCCATTTTCACCACCTCATTGAATGTTTTTCCAATTGCTGATACCAGATGACCATAGTAAGTAGGCTCTAAATCCTGTAGAAAGTAGTCCACCATTTTTGTTTCCTTCATGAGAGGTTCTACTCGTGCAGCTTACTCTCTGCATCTAAACCCGTACTCCCGAAAACTTTCACCAGGTTTCTTCTCCATTTTTGTTAGTGACAGCCTGTCCGGAATTATCTCTAAATTGTACTGGAAGTGGTTGGCGAATGACTGAGCTAGGTCATCCCAAATGAACCATCCGGTGTGGTCCTGTCGGGTATACCACTCCTGTGCTGAACCGCTCAAGCTCAAGCTAAAATAAGCCATCAACAACTCATCTCTTCCCCCTGCTCCATGAATATTGCTACAGTAACCCCTTAGATGGGCTACCGTATCCCCATGTTTGTCGTACATATGAAACATAGGTAGCTTAAATCCTGCCGGGAGCTGTACCTCTAGAAACAAGCATAGATCTTTATACGCGACGCTTACTTGGCCTCCTAGCCCTTGTATGTTACGGAAGGATTGTTCAAGACTTCTCATCTTCCGTGGCATCTCTTCTTGTTCAAAGTTTCTGATAGACTTTTCTTCCTTCATATCTATAAGCGGTGTCTAAGAGTTATGTTGCCTGAACATTGGCTCCGGTGGATAATAATAAGTGTCTTGAACATGCAACACTGGTTCACTGGATGATTTATATAGAGCGGCAGGTGGTGGTGCCACATATACCGGGGTGACCTGAGGTGGTTGTGGTGGGACTTGTTTGGATAGTGGTGGTGGTGCTTGTGAAGTAGTGGCATAGTAGTGTTGGTAATTTGGGTACGTGGAGGATGAGTTCGTGGTAAGTGGTTCAGGATTTGGATTTGTGGGAGGGACGTATACTGGATTGGCTGGATAGGAAGGCAAAGGTTGACCTATAGACCAGGCCTGGTACATCTCCGACATTTGCTGCCTTAGCTTATACATCTCCTCTTTCATACCCGCAACATTTACAACACCTTCTTCATGTACCGAGTCCATAATGGTAGGTTGAATCTCCTGAGTCGCTGCTTTAGACATAACTTTTGAATGTGTATTGTAGCTGTAATGTGCCAGAATGCTAGTTGCCAGCTGAAAATCTGATACTCATCAACAACAAAACTCATTAATAGTTAGCTCATATGGGGTAAAATGTAAAAATCATAACTTTTGCCATGATCATTATGCATCATCCCGGCATTTATTCTTCCTTGAACCACCTCTGTTTTTCATTGCTTTTCTATTCATTTTTTTTCTTTCTTGTTTTTTTTTCTTTTCCATTTTTTTATTTTTGTTTTTGTTTTCCATTCCTACATGTTTGCCTATCTCCCAGACAATTTGTATAAAAACGGAAAGAAAATAATAACAACTTCTTTTGAATTTTTCATTGATACTCAAAACATCAGTTACAAATGATGTTGTACTACAAATGCAGAAGAAATACAAAATGCATGCCCTACGAATACATTAATGCTCTTAGTGCTCACGAGACGTCGTTCGGTCTTGCCGCGGGCCTATATGCTAATCCACTTTGGAGTTTATCCAGGTCACATGACTTGCTTTACGAAGAACTTTATTGCTGATATGAATCTTGACTGGGACATATCTTCACACAACTAGCATTTCCTAGTGATATACCGAGCAATGTTGACTATTATTTCTCGGATGACCCCTTTTTCCGGAAGCAGCCTGCTAATCTGTTTGGTGTGAGCGTCTAAGGTTTATTGGTTCTTCTTTTGTAGTCGTTGCAGCTCCAATTCTAACCGAACCATAGCCATGTAACAATGTTCTCTCTCTACTTCAAACTCTTTGGTTTGCTTGCTACTTTTGACTTTGGCTGTAATGACTTTCTTTCTCAATCGAGCTACCTCAACTTTGTGTTCATCTTGTAATTGTTGAACCATTCTAGCTCTTTCCTGGGCATTTCTGGCTAGTTGTCTCCGAACCCTGACTAACTCCTTTTCTGCTTTATCAAGATCGAAGCTGTAGTCATTCACTTTGCGCTGAAGATTTTCAATTAATTTCTCATCTCGGGCTAGGCGAACTAGGGTTTCGGCTGCAATTTTCATCTTTGCAATTTGAGCCTTTAAGATTTCATTCTCTTTTCTCAGTTGCTTCTTTTCTCCCTTATCAGATGCCACTTGTAAGCCACTCTCGAATTTGAGGTTTTGGAACTGTTTCTCTAGCAAGCTGATCCTGGCTCTGTATTCATTTTCTCTGACCACCCAATTTATGTGCTCCTTAGACTGCTTGGCCAATTCTTGAATGTGAGGCCTTTTCATTGGTCTATCATGCTCGACATCCCGGCGATACCATGCAGCATTCCCTGGCGATACTTCTCCTTGAGCTCGGTTTCCCACACAAGTGTCTACCTTCAAGCATTGGCATTCATTCCAAATCTATCGAATCTTTGCTTCCATGAATTGTCCGTCCGGACTGATTTCTACTGCTTGTAAGCAGAGGTCCCTATCTTTTGGTATAACCTAATATCTCCCAAGCTGTCGTAGTACCCTGTACGGTGCATAAGGCTGAATTCTTTTAATACCCATGATCAAGAAATGCGACCCTTCCGTTGGCATGTATATCACCTCATCGAGGGGCAACCATCCGTATGCCCAATTAATTTGGTTAGCAGTCAACGATCGAAAGTATGAAATCCAACCTTTTGCTCCTTCCGGCAACTTAACTTCTTTTTTTCTCACATAAAATTCCTCAATGCAAGTCTTCTTGGATGACCCATAACTCAAGAACGGAGAGTGACCACACAAGTGTTCAATCAACCATATCTGGAGAATAAAATTGCAACCCTTGAAAATGTCATGCCCCGCTTTACAGGATGTGAGGGCACGGAAGATATCAGCTATAATCATTGGCGCCAGTGTGCTTTTATCTTGCACAAGAATAGTACTGGCCACCCCGCGACCCTTATATCAATGTTTCCATCTTTCCTCGGGAATATGACTAATCCGAGGAACGCCACTATAAAGGCAAATCGCCTATTCTCTTCCCACTTGGCTCGGTTAGATTTACTGCAGAGCTTGTTTGTAGGGTCGTTGAATCCCCCAATGTGACCATATCTGAGGTAGATGAAACTTAAAGAACATAATCCATTAGCCAAGTCTTCATTATGGACGTTCGTGGCAATTTTCAGAGAGCCGAGGAATCTATGCACTGTTACTGCCCTCGGAGCCATTGGGTATTTTTCCTTCAGGGGAACCTCATCTTTCCCGATATAATAAGCAATTTCCTCTAAGGTAGGAGTGAGCTCGAAGTCTGAGAAGTGTAGAACATTATATGCGGGATCCCAAAAAGTGACGAGTGCCCGAATAATATCACCACGGGGAATTATGTCCATCAACCTAGTAAGATCCTTTAGATAGCGTTTGACAAAAGCCTGTCCTTCTTGACCCATATCATTCCACCATAGTCTTAACTCCAAAGGGATTTATTCATTAAGGTGAAGGGTTCATATTGTACTGTGCTCATCCTGCACATTTATTAAAGGCGATTTTATTCAGAAAAGGGAAAATGTTTTTTCAAAGACAATTTTCATTTTTGAAAGAATTAACCTTTTCAGGCTATTTATTTTTTAAAAGAAAAAGATATAACTTCAGGGTGGCCATTTTTGCCAAAACAGCCTTCTGGCGTCCTTTTGGAACATTCGGCTATTTTCAAAAATAGCAATCACTTTGATTATTTGAAACTAAAACTCAATATTTTTGGGTCATTTTCTAAAAGGGTGGTTGGACCCGTCAAGGGTTGCCTACGTATCCCACCTAATGGCGAGAATCAAACCTGCGTAGTTCGGTCAGATTATGTGACCAATTATTTCAACAACATTGTTCCTCCTATTGTTTTTCAAACTTTTCTTTTCAGCATTTCATCAATATTTCGATATTTTCTATTCTAAAATTTTTCTTTCTTTTGTTTTTCAAGAATTTTGCCGGTTCGCATAATGATCTAGGACAAATAAATACAACTTATAATATACTCAGTCTTTAATATTTCGGGTCACCTGTCCTAGACAGACCCAACCCCTGTTTTGAGTCCCATAATTCAGTTATGATGCAAATAATCGTCCTAGACTTATGTTCAATATCTTATTGTTTCATATGGTGCTAGACCGTGTACCTCGGATCGAGGAGGGGGCTATGTACCGAGGACCCGCGGGTTCGTTCGGCTTTGTAACTTATCCGGCCCTCTATTTTCTTATTTTTGGTATAACTTAACAGAAAGGGGAGTCTCAACCAGTAAGCACATCCCCGGAGGTAAAGAAGAGAAGGGTTTTCGGTACAATACTATATATACAATCCATGTAATATCAAAGTGGTAAACACGTAGCACGTTGATCAAATCATATAATGAAGTCAAATAACATCAAGAACAACAATTCTATCGAGCTCGAATTCTTAAACCCTGAACCGAAGTTCTGGGTTGCTTTCCCCAGCAGAGTCGCCAGAGCTGTCACACCTCCCTTTTTACTACCTTTTTAGTTTTCCCAAATAGGAGAATAAGGTATTCCTTGATAATTATAAATACCCCAGGAAGAGATATAATAACAACGAGAATGGAGGTTTTCCAATTTAAGGACAATCGGTTCGGGATTTTATTAAAGTTTTCAGAGTCGCCACTTGAGAAAATAATGGTGTCCCAAGTCACCGGTTAATCCCGAATCCGAGGTAGTTGACTCTGTTTAACAGTCCGCGCAACAAGAAATCCAGATAAGGAATTCTGTTAACCAGGGAGAAGGTGTTAGGCACTCCCGGATTTCGTGGTTTCAGCACGGTCGCTCAACTGTCATTCTTGATTTACTTGATTTCACTATATGCTTTTTAACAATAAGTACATGTTTCACTTTTAATATTTTATGACTTGTGTCACACCTCCCTTTTTACTACCCTTTTTAAATGTTTAATTCCCGATTAAGAGAATAGGGTGTACCTCAATATTTCAAATACCCCGGGAAGGATATAATAACAAAGAGGAAGGAGTTTTCCAAAATAAAGGACAATCGGTCCGGGATTTTGTTTAATTTTTAGAGTCGCCACTTGGGAAGATAATGGTGTCCCAAGTCACCAGTTAATCCCGAATCTGAGGAAATTGACTCTGTATTACAGTCCGTGAAACTAGAAACCTAGATAAGGAATTCTGTTAACCCGGGAGACGGTGTTAGGCACTCCCGGATTCTGTGGTTTTAGTATGGTCGCTCAACTATCATTCTCGGTTTTATATGACTTATTATATTCCTTTTAACAATGTATACATATTTGAAACTTTAATGTTTTTACAAATTACGACATTGTGAAAACGTATTTCGAGTCACACCGTAACTAGTACGTCTGCGACATTTAATAATACATTTCGGCTTCGCCGGGATATACGATTTGACTCACACCAAGTGCGCACTCGTATTAGAGAAGATGTATTTATTAAATCGTGCCTAAAATCGTCTAACGGATTTTTAAATCTTTAAGAAAAGGTTGTGGAATGAGCTATCAACCTTCCCGAGTCTATCATATTATTACTTGTTTATATGGGGGCCCCGCTATTTTTGTTTCCATGCGAGGCTCATCCTACTCGATGTTATAGTCCAACCCTAACGCATAACTATATTTTCTACTATTATTTTTTCCTTAGTCATTTTAGTTACATTATAGTTTCAGAAGTAAGTCCAGGACTTGTCATTTTATTATTACTGGGCCTGAACTCTTGGGCTTACATTCAGAAAACTAATCCGTGTATCTGGGTTTCAGAAACCCAGATTATGCTGAAGCCTTTATTCAGAAGCCCAGTTGTAATCCAAATCAGATCCAGGCCTGCGCTGTTCATTAGGCCCAAACCAAACGAGACAAAGAGGAAGAAACAGAACTGAAAATTCATAATATATACAGGTATTTGAAATCAAAGAGTATAAATTCAAATTATATTTATTTATTAAGAGAAACAACAATACAGAACTAATAGTATCAGTTCCAAATCACAATTATCTAACATTAATCAAATCTAACTAACAGACTACTTTTCTTTATATTTTTATCAAATATTTTTTAAACTACTGAAAACAGGATTATTCACTTAACATGTTACTAATTATAGTTCATACTTTCTAATTGTAATTATTAAATGCTAATGTAATTTAAATAATAGGCGGACTGTGTAACTATGTCGATCAGTCTTATAGTCCTTAACTACTGATTTTAAATCATGCAGCTTACAATTATTTTTGAACTCTAAAAATGAAGAGGTAGACTAAAGCTAAGTTAATAACCTCATTATATTTCGTATAACCACTGTTTGTTACATGCCTGTTACGAATCATTTTTTAAAGCTATGTGAGTTAGTTTAAACTAATTAACCTGTTTTTAAACTAAACTAAGTGATTACGATTACTACTACTTCTAATCTACATCCTATCTACTACATGATTATCAGCGTCATTTCATGTCGCACATGTATCAATTATACAGTCACTTCCTATCAAATTACATAGAATCTACTTGTATAATAAAATGAAAACGAATAATAGAAAAACAGTCTCGAAAATTAATTCATGTCATTCATTGCTTCAAGTCAACTGCAATTACAGTGCTTGAGTAGTAGTTGTGTACCTGATTCAACAGAAAACTCTTATGAGTCTAAGGGAAACAAATCAGGAATTAGCAGTTCAATCCACGACAGGCAATGGAACAGCAATAGAGATGAGTTTCAACAAGCAATTGAGTCTCAAAGAAGCAACAAAGCAAATACCCAGCGAAGATAAGCAAAAGAAAATCACTAGAAGTAGGAAATCCACCATAGCTATAAGCTTCAATTAGAAAATCCAAACAGTTTTTCTCTATAGTTCTAAGTATATATATTCTCTGAATTTTTGATTTCAAAATCCAGCCCTTAAACAGGCTCAAATGGGGTCTATTTATAGGTGAGACATGGTGAAAATTTTGGGGGGAAAAGCTGGAAAATAATTCTAGTTCACTCCCCTCATTTTTACCAATTATTACACTTTCATCTCATTTTCTGTTATGAATTGCCTTCCAACATGTGCTGGAAGGTTCTATTTGATTCCTTTTTCGGTCTTTTACTAGTGTGCCCCTACTTGTTAAAGTTATTTACTAAGTTACCTTTTATTTAGGTCCATTGTGCCTTTAGTTTTGGGCAATATTGCAGAAATCATATGCCTAAATGTCTTTAATGTCCCTATAGGCTCTATTAAATCCACAATTATGCCATTTTTTATTCCCTATATGTCCTTAAAGGCATTCATTATTTACCCGACCAGTCCAGGTTAGGGTTATACTGTCTCCAGCTACTATTTAATTCCTAGCCACTTATAATGAGTCTTTTAAGACTTGGCCAGATCTGAACGTTAGCTTATTTCAATTTTAGCCCTTTTTGTTTCATTTTCTGTAATTAAAGCCAATTTGCAGGACCAGCCTGCTTAATTATTCAGAGCTATATTATTTAAGGCCTGGCCAGTCCAAAGTTTGAACTTAGCCTTGCAATTTAGGCCAATCAGTGAACACAGGCCATTTGAGACCTTGCAAGTCTAGCCAATTAGACTTAAGTCAATTTGTTACAAACTTAGCCTATTTAGAACTTGGCCAGTGTTTCCAGAATTGAAGAATTATCAGAGTTGGTCAGTTGCAAGACTGGCCACTCTTTATTACTTATTTTAATTATGACCTCTTTTTATGTTGTTTTCAATTTTAGCCATTTAACTACCTAAAACATGTTTACAGACTTAGCCACTTCTCAAATTACTATACTATTGCAGCTATAACCAATGTCACCTAAGCATTTTAGGTATTAACAGTAATCAACTAACACAGAATTATTGCAAACATAGCTTTTTTCACATCAAATTTCATACATAGCCATGAAATCAAAGTTACTTGTCATTTAACCAAAACTCATAGAAGAGGTTGAATATTGTTGAATTTCAATCAAAAGACGTATAATCCAGATTCCAAACACAGTATATCAATTGAACATAAAGCAGGCATAGTCAGAATTTTTCTCATGTCAAAAGACTAATGAAACCCTAATCATGCTCGATGTATTTGACTAAGCATAGATAGGTAGAAATTTATCAAAGAAGCGTCAAAGAAGACATGATTAAACAAAGAAACACCATTAAACATGGATTTTTTAGAAGATAAGATTAATCTATCATGCAGTGGCTTAAACGGCTACAAGAAGAAAATCTTGACAGAAAATATACTAAAACATGGAGATGATGAAGAAAACAAGCAAAAAAGACAAAAATCACAGGAAAACATAAACACGAACAAAAATAAGGAGGGGGACTTAGCTTTCAGTATTTGTCTCCAGAGCTTCCCCGTATTTCTTTCTTTGTTCTTTTTATTTTTTTATTTTTTTTCTTTTTCCAGTTTTCTTTTCTTTTCAGACTTAAGACTTTAGATTTGAAGTCTTTTTTATTAGGAAATGGGTTTTAGAGATGAAAAGATGAGATCTTTTGGTGTGGGATTTGTTTAAGTCGGCCGGAGTTAGGGTTCCGGTGACTTATTTTCAACGATTCGAGGAGGTCGGAGAATATTCGAAGGAAAAGGGCTACATGGGGTGAAAGATCAAGAAAAGGCAGTTTAGGGGTGTTATTTTGGAGGCTAGTATCAAAAGTGGTGGTCACCGGAGAAGAACTCCGATGACCGGGTTTTCAAGATCTTGGGGTTTTTGGGGTCTTCTTAGTTTTTTCAGGGTGGTTTGGGGTAGAGGAGTGAGAGGAGGGTGGTTTGAGGCTCAGAAGTGGCTGGAGACCGACATGAGAAATGGCCAGTCTCCATGGCCGGTCATGCTTTGAGAGAGGAAGAAGGGAGAAGAAGAAGACGAAAGAGGCGGCTAGGGTTTGAATGAGGGAAATGGCCGGCCGTCTCTTTGAGACTAGGTTTAAATACCCGTTATGTTTGACTGATCCCTGGCCGTTAGATCATTGATGATCAATAGCCAGGATATATTGCTAAAAAATGCTGTCGTTTGGTTAAAAACCAAGGCTGGCTCACATCCGTCAGATCTTATAAATGTACGGCCCAGATTAAACCATAAAATCTTATTAATTAGTTATTTTCAGATTAAACCTCAGCCGTTGGATTTGAAGAGATGAACGGCTGAGATTGCTGTTACTCAAAGAACTGGACCGGATTTCATATTTGGTTTGGGCCAATGTGTATTGGGTTTACATATTTGGCACAATTTAGTATTTTCTGTGTATTTTCTTTGTATTTTAATTTTTTTTGTATTTTCTTGTTGTATTTTATTCTCTATTTTTATATTATTTTTCAATTACTCAAATTCTTTTAATTTCCTATTTTCTCCAATTTTTCTAATACTTTTTGACATTTTTTTTGCCATATTTCCTTATTTTCTGTTATTATTGCCTCTTTTTTGTTAATTTTCCTTCTAACAACTTAAATTGAAATACTTGTATTTAACCTTTTTTTTTTTAATTTTCTAATTTTAATCTCTAATTGTTCAATCACATAAATGCATCTTATTTCAATCGAAACATGTAATTGCACAAAAAATATTATTTTTTTTAATTTTGGAATTTGTTGCTTAGGACACAAATCACGTGCTCACAGCTGCCCCTCTTTACTCGGGAACACGAAGAGTTTCAGTGCAAAGACAAGTGAGCAGTAATGAGAGATTTTTGCCCATTGGCATATTCCGTAAGAAGCATTTTGAAAACCTTTTGACCGCGCCCTGCCTCAGAGGTTGCCTACATATCTTGGGCTAAACAGGAATCAGGTCAATGTAGTTCGGGAAGGTCTGGTAGTTTGAAACTACCAAGAATTGATGTTGCTGCTATTGTTGCTATAATCACTACCCTAGTTCACCAATTGTGAACATGTCGTGATGGCACCCAGTCCCCACGACTAGGTAAGCCTAACACGTTGCGGAATCCATAAATTATAAACACTTAAATAGGAAACAACGGAAAATAACATAAAAGATATGTAATCCGTGCCGCTTGGCACATACATCCGTCACAAAATAAATAAAACACTACCAAGATCCGGAACCCCACGGTAACACAGACTAAAAGAGAAATACAACTGGGGCTCTATGTATAAAGAGTTTCTAACAACGAAATGAGGAAAAATGTCAACTAGAAATACTAGAATAGAAGGGAAGCCTCCGGATCCGCGGACGTAGCAGATCATACCTCGAAGTCTCCCAGAAAGCTGCAGAATCACCTAGTACGAGTCTGCTCTGATGTACCTGGATCTGCACAACAAAAGTGTGCAGAAGAGTAGCATGAGTACACCACGGCGGTACTCAGTAAGTGCCAAGCCTAACCTCGATGGAGTAGTGACGAGGAAGGTCAGGGCCCTACTGAGAACAATAATAATATGATGATAACAAAATAAACCGTTTAACAGATAACAACAAAATTTCCAAAATAACAACATTTACTGAAACCGTCTACAATCAAGCTAATAACAAATAACCAACTCAATAAACAAGTCCAGGATCTGTGGGAATTGAACCCACAGTCCCATTCTCAGTACCCCGGGTCTCCGGGAATCGAACCCGCAGCCCATGTCTCAATAGTATCACAATAACTCAGGATCTCCGGGAATCGAACCCGCAGTCCCTACCAATAACTCAGGATCTCGGGAATCGAACCCGTAGTCCCTACCAATAACTCGGGATCTCGGGAATCGAACCCGTAGTCCCTACCAATAACTCAGGATCTCGGGAATCGAACCCGCAGTCCCTACAAATATCACTTCGGGTCTCGGGAATCGAACCCGCAGTCCCTACCAATAACTCAGGATCTCGGGAATCGAACCCGTAGTCCCTACCAATATCACGTCGGGTCTCCGGGAATCGAACCCACAGCCCTGGGTCTCCGGGAATCGAACCCGCAGTCCACAAGCACAGCCAATTAAGGAAATCCACAGAGAGAAATAATTATGCTCAACTATAACTTCACCGAAAAATAGTGCCAATAATTAACAAGGAATTCAAACAAGGCAGTTAGGCAACTAAACAGTTAAGTGCTACCTAATCATGCTCTTCTAACCACTACCGGGTAAAATATCAAATTAACAACCAAAGACAGGGATATCGCTCATCGAACATTTCTGAATAAAATACGTGTTCATCAACCAGCGCATGTACACGCCCGTCACCTCGCGTATAAGGCATTTCAACTATCACATAATATCCTAGGGGTGAAAATTTCCCCACACGAGGTTAGACAAGCCACTTACCTCAATTCCGGTACAAAACCGCTAAGCAATAACCCTCTTGCCACGAATGTCGGCCTCCACAAGTGTAGAATCCGATAAAAATCAATAGAATCACATCAAAATAGGCCAATTGGGCATTACCCAATCAAATTAACTCAAAATTCACCAAAACCCACAAGTTGCCAAAACCCGACTTTCGGTACGCTTATCGAAAAATCACGAAAAAAAAAAATAAAATATATATTCGGGTTCCTTATCTCAATACGAGTCTGAGCATATCAATTTTACCAAAATCGGACTCCATTTGCCCATTCAAAACCTTGATTTTCTAAAGTCCAAGACTAGGGCTAAACCCTCCATAATTATCCCAAATTCCTCCATTTTCATGATATAATTGCATGATATTATCAATACTAATCATAATATGAGTTCATAGTTGATTACCTGGTGATTTCCCTTGATTTCCTCCTCAAAATCGCCCAAAATCGCCCTAAAGCCGAGACCCCCAAATGTTAAAATGTTTCTGAAATTTTCTAACTTCTGATACACTTACTTACAGCGATTTTCGCTTCTGCGGAACATTTTCCGCTTCTACGCTCCCGTATCCGCGACCAAAGGGTCGCTTCAGCGGTTCCAGGCCTGGCCGGCCATTTCCGCTTCTGCGAACAAGAGGGCCGCTTAAGCGGCTCCGCTTCTGCGAAGAAGCATCCGCTTCTGCGGACAACTCCGCCCCTGCGCATAACTGACCGCTTCTGCGGTCTCGCCCAAGCGGATAAACGTCCGCTTCTGCGGACCATGCCCAGGTTCTCTCGTCCACTTCTACGATCCTAGACTCGCACCAGCGACCCCGCTTCAGCGGAAATTCTTCCGCTTCTGCGGAACCACCCGCTCCTGCGCACCTCGTCCGCTTCTGCGGACTCGCTCCTGCGTCCAAAATTCCGCAGGAGCGGAAACAACAGAAGCAGGATCCCAACCTGCAATTTTTCCACAATTTTCTCCCGTTTAACCATCCGAAAATACCCCGAGGCCCTCCGGACCTCATCCAAACATACCAACACATCTTAATACCTCATTCGAACTTGCTCCAATCCTCAAAACACGTCTAACAACATCAAAACCCATAATTCGCATCGAATTCAAGCCTAAATTTCTTAAAACTTTCCGAATTGCACATTCGATCAAAAACCCGTCCAAACGACGTCCGAATGACCTGAAAATTTGCGGACATATCCAAAATCACATAACGAAGCTACAGAAATTGTCGGAATTCCATTCCGACCCCCGGATCAAAATCTCACCTATCGATCGGATTCGCCAAAATTTCAACCTTCGGCATTTCAAGCCTAATTGAGCTACGGACCTCCAAAATACATTCCGAACACGCTCCTAACCCCGAAATCACCTAACGAAGCTAATGGAACCATCGGATTTCCGTTCCGAGATCGTCTTAACACCGTTCCGGCTACGGACCGTTTTCTAGTTTCAAAGCTCTTATTTAGGGACTAAGTGTCCCAAAATGCTCAAATTTTCGGAACCGACTCTCCCGGCAACCCACAATAGCGGAAATGAACTTAGGGGAACAGTTAAATTAGGGATTGGGGCGTAATTTTTCTAAAACGACCGGTCGGGTCGTTACATCTTCCCACACTTAAAGATTCGTTCGTCCTCGAACGAGCATAGAAAACATACCTGGAGTAGTGAAAAGATGAGGGTACTGGCTGCGCATATCCTGCTCGGTCTCCCAAGTCGCCTCCTCGACCGGCTGGCCCCGCCACCGAACCTTTACCGAAGCGATGTTCTTTGACCTTAGCTTTCTGACTTGCCTGTCTAGAATGGCTACCTGGCTCCTCAACATAAGACAGATCCTTGTCTAGCTGAACAGATGTGAAATCCAACACGTGCGACGGGTCGCCATGGTATCTCCGGAGCATGGAGACATGAAATACGGGGTGAACTCCGGCTAGGCTGGGAGGTAAGGCCAACTCATAAGCAACCTCCCCAACACGCCTCAAAATCTCAAAAGGGCCAATAAATCTAGGACTCGGCTTCCCTTTCTTCC
The DNA here is from genome assembly GCA_032618575.1 of Nicotiana noctiflora. Lineage (NCBI taxonomy): Eukaryota > Viridiplantae > Streptophyta > Magnoliopsida > Solanales > Solanaceae > Nicotiana > Nicotiana noctiflora. Next base: position 220,433 of record JASVEL010000073.1, read on the forward strand.
CAAACCTCATAACGCCCTTCATGGGCGAGACTCGAAGCAGAACCCGCTCACCAACCATAAAAGCCACATCGCGAACCTTCTTGTCCGCATAACTCTTCTGTCTAGACTGGGCTGCACGAAGTCTGTCCTGAATCACCTTGACCTTGTCCATAGCCTCCCGAACCATATCAGTACCTAGCAACCTGGCCTCGCCTGGCTCAAACCAACCCACGGGAGACCTGCACCTCCTACCATATAGGGCCTCGTACGGTGCCATCTGAATACTAGACTGGTAGCTGTTGTTATAAGCAAACTCCGCCAGTGGCAAGAAGTGATCCCATGAACCTCCAAACTCAATCACGCACGCACGGAGCATATCCTCCAAAATCCGAATAGTGCGCTCGGACTGCCCATCAGTCTGGGGGTGAAATGCTGTGCTCAGCTCCACCCGAGTACCTAACTCCTGCTGTACAGCTTTCCAGAACCGTGAAGTGAACTGAGTGCCTCTATCTGAAATGATAGAAACTGGGATACCATGCAGCCGAACTATCTCCTTGATATAGATCTCCGCCAGTCGCTCCGATGAATAAGTAGTGCTCACCGGTATAAAATGGGCGGACTTGGTCAACCGATCCACAATAACCCAAATAGAATCAAACTTCCTAATAGTCCGTGGAAGTCCAGATACAAAGTCCATGGTGATGCGCTCCCATTTCCACTCTGGAATCTCAATCCGCTGCATCAATCCACCCGGACGCTGATGCTCATACTTCACCTGCTGGCAATTGAGGCATCTAGAAACGTAATCAACTATATCCCTCTTCATCCGCCTCCACCAGTAATGTTGTTTCAAGTCCTGATACATCTTCGCGGCACCCGGATGGATGGAATACCGCGAACTATGGGCCTCTGCTAGAATCCGCTCTCGAAGATCATCTACATTGGGCACACAGATACGCCCCTGCATCCTCATAACTCCATCATCCCCGATGGTAACATCTCGAGCATCACCACGCCGAACTCTATCCTGAAGGACAAGCAAATGAGGGTCGTCGAACTGACGCTCCTTGATGCGGTCAAATAGAGAAGACCGAGAAACCACACAAGCTAGAACCCGGCCGGGCTCCGAAAGATCCAGTCTAACCAACTGCCTGGCCAAAGCCTGAACATCCATCGCCATAGGCCTCTCCGAAGCTGGTAGATATGCCAAACTCCCCAAACTCTGTGCCCGACGACTCAAGGCATCAGCAACCACATTAGCCTTGCCCGGATGATAGAGAATAGTAATATCATAGTCCTTCGGTAGTTCCAACCATCTCCTCTGACGCATATTCAGGTCCTTCTGCTTAAGCAAGTGCTGCAAGCTCCGGTGATCAGTGTAGATCTCACAAGGAAACCCCATATAAATAATGACGCCAAATTTTCAAGGCGTGAACAATGGCAACTAGCTCCAAATCATGAACAGGGTAATTCTTCTCATGCACCTTCAGCTGTCTCGACGCGTAGGCAATCACCCTACCGTCCTGCATCAATACCGCACCGAGTCCAACTCGTGAGGCATCACAATATACAATATAGGACCCCGAACCTGTAGGCAACATCAATATAGGGGCCGAAGTCAAAGCTGTCTTGAGCTTCTGAAAGCTCGCCTCACACTCGTCTGTCCACTGAAAAGGGGCACCCTTTGGGTCAATCTAGTCATAGGTGCTGCAATCGAAGAGAACCCCTCTACGAAACGACGGTAGTAGCCCGCCAAACCAAGGAAACCGCGAATCTCAGTAGCGGAGGAGGGTCTGGGCCAACTCTGCACGGCCTCCACCTTCCTCGGATCTACTCGAATACCATCACTCGACACCACGTGGCCCAAAAATGCCACAGAACTCAACCAAAATTCACATTTAGAGAACTTGGCATAAAGCTGCTTCTCCCTCAGGATCTGAAGCACTATCCTCAAATGTTGCTCATGCTCTTCCCGGCTCCGTGAATATACTAGAATATCATCAATGAAGACAATCACGAACGAGTCCAGATAAGGCCTGAACACACTGTGCATCAAATGCATAAATGCTGCTGGAGCATTAGTCAACCCAAAAGACATCACGAGGAACTCATAGTGACCATACCGGGTCCTGAAGGCAGTCTTCGGGATATCTGGCTCCCGAATCTTCAGCTGGTGATACCCAGAGCGCAAATCAATCTTAGAGAACACATGTGCGCCCTGTAACTGGTCAAATAAGTCATCAATACGGGGCAAAGGATACCGGTTCTTCACTGTAACCTTATTCAGCTGACGATAGTCAATACACATACGCATAGAACCGTCCTTTTTCTTCACAAACAATACAGGAGCACCCCAAGGCGAAACACTAGGTCGAATAAAACCCTTGCCCAATAACTCCTGTAACTGATCCTTCAACTCCTTTAATTCAGGAGGAGCCATACGGTACGGTGGAATAGAAATGGGCCGAGTGCCCGCAACAAATCAATAGCAAAATCAATATCTCTGTCGGGCGGCATGCCCGGGAGATCAGCTGGAAATACATTAGCGAAATCATGTACCACTGGAACAGAATCAATAGAAGGAGTGTCAATACTGACGTCCCGCACATAGGCAAGATAAGCAGCACACCCCTTCTCAACCATACGCTGAGCTCTGAGAAAAGAAATAACACGGCTAGGGGTGTGATCTAGAGTACCACTCCACTCAATACGTGGAATGCCTGGCATAGCCAGCGTCACGGTCTTGGCGTGACAATCAAGAATAGCATAATGGGGCGACAACCAGTCCATGCCCAGAATAATATCAAAATCGACCATCCCAAGCAGCAATAGATCCGCTCTGGTCTCGAAATCACAAATGGTAACCAAACACGACCGATATACGCGGTCCACAGCCAAAGAATCACCCACCGGAGTGGAAACATAAATGGGGGCACTCAAAGAATCCCGAGGCACACCCACATGAGAAGCAAAGTAAGAAGACACATATGAAAAAGTGGAACCAGGGTCGAATAGAACCGATGCCTCCCTGTGACTAACCAGAATAATACCTGTGATAACAGAATCAGATGCAACAGCCGCAGCGCGATCAGGAATAGCATAGAATCTGTCCTGTCCCCCCTCTCGAGGGCGGCCTCTAGAACCCTGACCCCCGCCCCTGGCTGGCTGGGCAGGTGGAATAGCAGCTGGAGCTGGAATGATAGCCTGCTGACCCTGAGAACCACGCTGATGCTGCGAAGACTGGTGAGGTGCCCCCCTCCTACGCTTGGGGCACTCCCTCACCAGGTGGCGAGTATCCCCGCACCCAAAGCAAGCTCGGGGAGGACACGGTGACCGTGACCGACCGGCCTCTCCCCCACTAGTCTGACCCCTGGAAGGACCCCGCGCAGGAGGTGCACTGGAAACTGGGGGAGCATAATAAGGCTCCTGAGGTGCTGGAAGAGCTGGAGTACTACCGGCTGCGGGCAATGCTGAGTGAACTGGTCGGCCGGAATAACCCCTGCCAAAACGACCGGCTGCTGAAGTGCGGGCACCGGAGAAATGGCCCGACTCACGAGACCTCTTGGCCTCTCTATCTCCCCGCTCTCTAGGGAGCATACTCTCGATCCTCCTGGCAATGCTAACTGCCTGCTGATAAGATATATCTGTCTCCAACTCTCTGGCCATGCTGGATCGGATAGGCGGAATCAGGCCCTCAATAAATCTCCGTACTCTCTTCCGAACCGTGGCTACCAAGGCCGGTGCATGCCTAGCCAGACGGGTGAAACTGATGGCATACTCCGATACTGACATGGAGCCCTGTCGCAACTGCTCAAACTCCGAGCGCCAAGAATCCCTAAGGCTCTGTGGAACAAACTCCCTCAAAAATAGATCTGAAAACTGCGTCCAAGTCAATGAAGCAGACTCCTCTGGACTATCCAACTCATACGTGCGCCACCAATCATAAGCGCAGCCCCGCGAAACTGAAAAGCAGTGAAGGAAACCCCGCTGGTCTCCACAATCCCCATAGTACGAAGAATACGATGACACTCCTCCAGAAAACCCAATGCATCATCTGAAGCCAAACCACTAAACACTGGAGGATCATATTTCTTGAACCTCTCCAATCTACGCCGCTCGTCCTCGGAGGCAGCTGGCCAACCTCCGGGTTGTGCTGGGGCGGCAGGAGGCATAACAAAAATCTCTGGAACCTGTCCCACTGGCACTCGCTGCTCAGGTGTAGCGGCTGCAGGAGTCTGGGCCCCTCCCCCGGCCTGAGATGTAGCTGCAGTGAGAGGAAGCAACCCTGCCTGAGCTAAAGTGGTATACATGCTCATGAACTGGGCCAGGGTCTCCTGGAGTACTGGAGTAGTAGCAGCTGTAGTCGGTGTACCAGGTGCCTGCGCTCCAACCTGATCCACCGGTGGTACCTCAGCGGCAGCGCACGCGGGTGCTGTGGCTGTACATCGGGCGCGTCCTCGTCCTCTACCATGGCCCCAGCCTCTAGCGGTGGCAGCATGGGGCGTGTGTGCCTGATCCTCGCGGTTAGCTCGTGTCCTCACCATCTGTGAGAGAATAGAAAGCAGTAGTTTAGATTTTTGATGCCAAAAATGTCGCACGACAAGGAATCCAAAAGAAATGAAGAGTTTCCTAAACAGCTACATAGCCCCTCGTAGATAAATACAGACGTCTCCGTATCGATCAGCGAGACTCTAAGTAACCGGTCCGTGTCCCGTGACTCCTATGAACCTAGAGCTCTGATACCAACTTGTCACGACCCTAGTTCACCAATTGTGAACATGTCGTGATGGCACCCAATCCCCACGACTAGGTAAGCCTAACACGTTGCGGAATCCATAAATTATAAACACTTAAATAGGAAACAGCGGAAAATAACATAAAAGATATGTAATCCGTGCCGCTTGGCACATACATCCGTCACAAAATAAATAAAACACTACCAAGATCCGAAACCCCACGGTAACACAGACTAAAAGAGAAATACAACTGGGGCTCTATGTATAAAGAGTTTCTAACAACGAAATGAGGAAAAATGTCAACTAGAAATACTAGAATAGAAGTGAAGCCTCCGGATCCGCGGACGTAGCGCATCATACCTCGAAGTCTCCCGGAAAGCCGCAGAATCACCTAGTACGAGTCTGCTCTGCGATGTACCCGGATCCGCACAACAAAAGTGTGCAGTAAGAGTAGCATGAGTACACCACGGCGGTACTCGCAAGTGCCAAGCCTAACCTCGATGGAGTAGTGACGAGGAAGGTCGTGGCCCTACCTGAGAACAATAATAATATGATGATAACAAAATAAACAATTTAACAGATAACAACAAAATTTCCAAAATAACAACATTTACCTGAAACCGTCTACAATCAAGCTAATAACAAATAACCAACTCAATAAACAAGTCCAGGATCCGTGGGAATTGAACCCACAGTCCCATTCTCAGTACTCCGGGTCTCCGGGAATCGAACCCGCAGCCCATGTCTCAATAGTATCACAATAACTCGGGATCTCCGGAATCGAACCCGCAGTCCCTACCAATAACTCGAGATCTCGGGAATCGAACCCGTAGTCCCTACCAATAATATATCAATAAACTCCGGGTCTCCGGGAATCGAACCCGCAGCCCTTGGATCTCCGGGAATTGAACCCGCAGTCCACAAACAATAGCAAATCCAGGTCTCTGGGAATCGAACCCGTAGTCCCTACCAATAACTCAGGATCTCGGGAATCGAACCCGTAGTCCCTACCAATATCACGTCGGGTCTCCGGGAATCGAACCCACAGCCCTGGGTCTCCGGGAATCGAACCCGCAGTCCACAAACACAACCAATTAAGGAAATCCACAGAGAGAAATAATTATGCTCAACTATAACTTCACCGAAAAATAGTGCCAATAATTAACAAGGAATTCAAACAAGGCAGTTAGGCAACCAAACAGTTAAGTGCTACCTAATCATGCTCTTCTAACCACTACCGGGTAAAATATCAAATTAACAACCAAAGACAGGGATATCGCTCATCGAACATTTCTGAATAAAATACGTGTTCATCAACCAGCGCATGTACACGCCCGTCACCTCGCGTACAAGGCATTTCAACTATCACATAATATCCTAGGGGTGAAAATTTCCCCACACGAGGTTAGACAAGCCACTTACCTCAATTCCGGTACAAAACCGCTAAGCAATAACCCTCTTGCCACGAATGTCGGCCTCCACAAGTGTAGAATCTGATAAAAATCAATAGAATCACATCAAAATAGGCCAATTGGGCATTACCCAATCAAATTAACTCAAAATTCACCAAAACCCACAAGTTGCCAAAACCCGACTTTCGGTACGCTTATCGAAAAATCACGAAAAAAAAAAATAAAATATATATTCGGGTTCCTTATCTCAATACGAGTCTGAGCATATCAATTTTACCAAAATCGGACTCCATTTGCCCATTCAAAACCTTGATTTTCTAAAGTCCAAGACTAGGGCTAAACCCTCCATAATTATCCCAAATTCCTCCATTTTCATGATATAATTGCATGATATTATCAATACTAATCATAATATGAGTTCATAGTTGATTACCTGGTGATTTCCCTTGATTTCCTCCTCAAAATCGCCCAAAATCGCCCTAAAGCCGAGACCCCCAAATGTTAAAATGTTTCTGAAATTTTCTAACTTCTGATACACTTACTTACAGCGATTTTCGCTTCTGCGGAACATTTTCCGCTTCTACGCTCCCGTATCCGCGACCAAAGGGTCGCTTCAGCGGTTCCAGGCCTGGCCGGCCATTTCCGCTTCTGCGAACAAGAGGGCCGCTTAAGCGGCTCCGCTTCTGCGAAGAAGCATCCGCTTCTCCGGACGACTCCGCCCCTGCGCATAACTGACCGCTTCTGCGGTCTCGCCCAAGCGGATAAACGTCCGCTTCTGCGGACCATGCCCAGGTTCTCTCGTCCGCTTCTGCGATCCTAGACTCGCACCAGCGACCCCGCTTCAGCGGAAATTCTTCCGCTTCTGCGGAACCACCCGCTCCTGCGCACCTCGTCCACTTCTGCGGACACGCTCCTGCGTCCAAAATTCCGCAGGAGCGGAAACAACAGAAGCAGGATCCCAACCTGCAATTTTTCCACAATTTTCTCCCGTTTAACCATCCGAAAATACCCCGAGGCCCTCCGGACCTCATCCAAACATACCAACACATCTTAATACCTCATTCGAACTTGCTCCAATCCTCAAAACACGTCTAACAACATCAAAACCCATAATTCGCATCGAATTCAAGCCTAAATTTCTTAAAACTTTCCGAATTGCACATTCGATCAAAAACCCGTCCAAACGACATCCGAATGACCTGAAAATTTGCGGACATATCCAAAATCACATAACGAAGCTACAGAAATTGTCGGAATTCCATTCCGACCCCCGGATCAAAATCTCACCTATCGATCGGATTCGCCAAAATTTCAACCTTCGGCATTTCAAGCCTAATTGAGCTACGGACCTCCAAAATACATTCCGAACACGCTCCTAACCCCGAAATCACCTAACGAAGCTAATGGAACCATCGGATTTCCGTTCCGAGATCGTCTTAACACCGTTCCAGCTACGGACCATTTTCTAGTTTCAAAGCTCTTATTTAGGGACTAAGTGTCCCAAAATGCTCAAATTTTCGGAACCGACTCTCCCGGCAACCCACAATAGCATAAATGAACTTAGGGGAACAGTTAAATTAGGGATTGGGGCGTAATTTTTCTAAAACGACCGGTCGGGTCGTTACACATACTGACCTACTCCTTATTACACCGGGGGTAAAAATATAAAATGAAGAAGCTATTCTAAGCTATAATGCTACGAGTTATAATTGTTCCTATCTACTTCTTGTCTTATTATTCTTCTTTGTCACTTTTTCCTTGATTTTCTGTGCGGCTATCCTTTTTTTGTTGATTTTTCTTTTCCTTGCTCCCATTTTTTGATTTTCGATAGTACTCCTCGCCTTCAGACTAATACCTGCTCAAAACAAAACAACAACAAAACTTTTCCTTCTGCCCCAGTGTGGGCTTTTCATGTTATGGTGTTACTCATGTTAGCTAACACAAACCAAAATTGCAGAAATTAAAAATTGCAGAAATGTATTCTCTTGTTATACAGGTGGGCGCCTGAACAGAAATTAAAAATTGCAGAAATGTATTCCCTTTTTATACAGGTGGGCGCCTGAACAGAAATTAAAAATTGCATAAATGTATTCCCTTGTTATACAGGTGGGCGCCTGAACAGAAATTAAAAATTTCATAAATGTATTCCCTTGTTATATAGGTGGGTGCCTTGATAGAAATTAAAAATTGACGAAATATTCCCTTGTTATCCAGGTGGGCGACTGATGCATGAAATGCGAATGCAGAAAAGTATTCCCTTGTTATCCAGGTGGGCGCCTGATGCGTGAAATGCGAATGCAAAAAAGCATTCCCTTGTTATCCAGGTGGGCGCTTGATGCATGAAATGCAAATGTAGAAAAGTATTCCCTTGTTATCCAGGTGGGCGCCCGATGCATGAAATGCGAATGCGGAAAAGTATTCCCTTAGTTTGATAACTAGGGTGTGAATGATGCATGAAATGCGAATGCAGAAAAATATTCCCTTATTATCCAGGTGGGCGCTTGATGCATGAAATGCGAATGCAGAAAATGATCCCTTATTATCCTGGTGGGCGCCTGATGCATGAAATGCGAATACAGAAAATATTCTCTTGTTATCCAGGTGGGCGCCTGATGCATGAAATGCGAATGCAGAAAAATATTCCCTCAGTTTGATAACTAGGGTGTGAATTTTAAAAGATGATACCTTCTTGTTATTTTTGGTATTTTCTTGATTGAGTGATTCCTCCTTCTATGGACTCCTCCATTTATTGCTGAAGTTTTCTTTTTATATTTTCTATCTTTTCACATTGGTCACATTCACTTTAAAGTGATTAGTGACAATTTTTCCTATCTAAATCACAAAACAAATCTTATTAGTTATAAACTGCTGGCAACTGGCATCTGCTGCTCCTGCCTTTTATTGCCTTTTTTCTTTTGCTTTTCTTCTGCTGTGCAATCTTTCAGTTGACTATATTTTGTAAACTCTTTTTGTATTTTTCCTTGCTTTTCACCTTTTTTGTTTTCTTTTCTTTCGGCCCTGATCGCCATCCTTCTTTATTTCCTTTCTACCTTTTTTTTTTCTTTTTCTTTCCAGTGTTATTTCATCTCTTATCATCAGAAGCTGGTAGTTAGCTTTCAATGGACAATCAATGAAATGCAGAAACAAATGAAATTCAAAAGGGGTAAGGGTGATTTGGAGAAGTGGTAGAACTTATCTAGGTATGTTAGCTGATCCCTTCGACCATGCCATGTATTTAAACTCCGACCCAGTTCGTTCAATCGAATTGCCATTATTCCAACTCCAACTTTCTTGCAACCCAAACCGATCTTATTTTTGTTGCTTTTCTCTTTTTTCCAAAACAATCCTCACAATCGCCTTATGGTGCCGTAAAATGTTTTCACCAACAAGACTCTCCCATTTATTTTCTCACATTCTCAGCGTCGCCTTATAGTGCCGTTAAAGGTTTTCACTGATAAGACTCTCTCATTTTATTTCTCTCAGCCTCACAGTAGCCTCACGGTGCCGGTCAAGGTTTTCACCGATGAGACTCTCTCATTTCTTTCTTTATATATATATATATATATATATATATATATATATATATATATATATATATATATATATATATATATATATATATATTTGAACCACTAGTGTTGTCCATGCCCCGTTCTTCCTTTATTCTCATTGTATCTGTTATTTTCTTGAAATTGATTAGAAGGTCTTTCTTTGGACCGTAACGTGGCTTTTGGGTGGGTTAAGAAAGAAGGATGTAAAGGCTCAAAAATTTACGAGGGTTTTGAAATATTTTCAACTCTTGGATTTATAAAACCTAACTTCTGCCCCAGTTTCAATATGTGAGGGATTTTTGGACTTTCTCTTTATTGTGACTGAACCTCAGTGAGGCTGCCTACGTACCCTTTCGGGATCAAGTCAGACGTAGTTCAGACTACGCCGATTAATTCATAGTTTTCTTTTGACTTTTTCCCGATTTCTTTGTCTTTTTTCTTTTTCTTGTTCTTTGCTCTTTTTTTATATACTCTCCACTTTTCATTTTTCTACTTTTTCTTCTTTTTTGTATCATAAACAATTCCGAGAAAGGGATATGAAAGAATAGATTGAACAAGGCTCAAAGGGGATGTCAATGGAAAAAGTGTTTGGATAGAGAATAAAATGCCTTCATCATTTCAATTCCAAAATCACAACAAATACAATCATACAAATGAAAAGGAATCATACATAGTATCTTTTGACCGCATCTGAATTGATAGCAGTCTCTACGCATTTCCCTTCAACACCTCTCAGATATAGTGCCCCATTAGACAACACCCGTGATACCATGAACGGTCCTTGCCAGTTTGGTGCGAATTTGCCTTTTGCTTCAGCCCAATGTGGTAAGATACACCTCAATACCAGTTGTCCGACTTCAAATTTCCGAGGACGCACCTGCTTATTATATGCTCTGGCCATTCTCTGTTGATATAACTGCCCATGGCAAACCGCTGCTAACCTCTTCTCATCGATCAGATTTAATTGTTCCAATCGGGCTTTTACCCATTCATCGTCATCGATCTCAGCTTCAGTTATGATTTGAAATGGTATCTCAATTTCAGCGGGTATAGCAGCCTCTGTTCCATATACCAGCGAATAGGGTGTGGCACCACTAGAAGTACGTACTGTTGTGCGATAACCCATAAGAGCGAAAGGCAGCTTCTCATGCCATTGTCTAGATTCTTCCACCATTTTCCTAAGGATTTGCTTTATATTCTTATTTGCAGCTTCTACTGCTCCATTTGCCTTTGGCCTGTAAGGTGTAGAGTTACGATGCAGGATCTTAAATCTCTAACATGCTTCCGCCATGAGGTGACTGTTCAGATTTGCCTCGTTGTCTGTGATAATTACTTTGGGGATTCCAAATCGGCATATCATATTTTCATGCACGAAATCCACCACGGATTTCTTCGTCACCGCCTTGAATGTCTTTGCCTCCACCCACTTAGTAAAGTAGTCAATCGTGACCAAGATAAATCTATGTCCATTAGAAGCTGCAGGCTCTATTGGTCCGATAACATCCATGCCCCAGGCGACAAATGGCCAAGGTGCATACATCAATTCATAAGGTGGGGAGTGAATTTAATCTCTATGTACTTAGCATTGGTGGCATTTCTTCACAGACCTGATACAGTCCCGCTCCATGGTGAGCCAATAATATCCTGCTCTCAAAATCTTCTTTGCTAAGATATACCTGCTCATATAAGGTCCACAAGCTCCAGCGTGCACCTCTGTCATAATCATATCAGCTTGTTGTGCATCCACACATCTCAGTAAGCCCAAGTCTAGTGTTCTCTTATATATAAGTCCTCCACTGAGGAAAAAGCCATTCGCTAAGCGTCTTACAGCTCTCTTCTGATCTCTGATGGCTTGTTCTAGGTACTTTCCAGTCTTCAAGTATTCCTTGATATCGTGATACCATGGTTCTCCATCTAACTCTCCTTCCACAGCAAAATAGTAAGCATTTTGATCATATACCTGTATTTGAAGTGGATCTATATAGGCTTTATCCGGATGATGTAACATTGAGGATAGTGTGGCCAAAGCATCTTCTACTTCATTGTGCATCCTTGGGACATGTTTGAACTCTATAGATTGGAATCTTTGGGACAATTCATGTAGACAATGCCGATAAGGTATCAATTTCAAATCTCTTGTCTCCCATTCTCCCTGAATTTGATGTATCAAAAGATCCGAGTCACCCATGACCAAAATCTCTTGAACACCCATATCTATTGCCATCCTTAATCCCAATGTGCACGCCTCATATTCGGCAATATTGTTGGTACAGAAAAACCGAAGCTGAGCGGTAACGGGATAATGTTGACCCGTTTCTGAGATAAGCACTGCTCCAATCCCAACTCCTTTACTGTTGACGGCTCCGTCGAAGTACATCTTCCAACTTGGCTTATCATTTTGTTTCATTTCTTCAACATTCATTGCCTCCTCATCCGGAAAATATGTCTTTAGTGGCTCATATTCATCATCCATTATATTTTCTACTAAGTGATCTGCAACTGCTTGCGCCTTCATTGTCGTACGTGTTACATAAATGATGTCAAATTCTGTGAGCAGAATATGCCATTTAGCAAGTCTCCATGTAGGCATGGGCTTCTGGAATATATACTTCAAAGGATCTAACCGTGATATCAGATATGTAGTGTATGCAGACAAATAATACTTCAATTTCTGAGCCACCCAGGTTAATGCACATCATGTTCTCTCTAACTGAGTATATTTTACCTTGTAAGATGTGAACTTCTTACTAAGGTAACATATAGCTTGCTATTTCTTGCCTGTCTCATCGTGCTGCCCCACTACACTGCGAAATGAGTTATTAGGCACTGTCAAATATAAGATCAAAGGTCTTCTAGGCTCTGGAGGAACTAACACTGGAGGATTAGCCAAATATTCCTTAATCTTATCGAAGGCTTCTTGACATTCATCGGTCCATTTCACCGCTGCATCTTTCTTCAACAACTTGAAAATAGGCTCACATGTTGATGTCAACTGAGCGATGAACCGGCTAATATAGTTTAGCCTACCTAGTAAGGTCATTACTTCCTTCTTGTTCTTCGACGGAGGCAAAATCTGGATGGCTTTTATCTTTGATAGATCTAGTTCAATGCCTCGCCGACTTACTATAAATCCCAATAGCTTCCCTGAAGGTACTCCAAAAGCGCATTTCGCAGGATTGAGTTTAAGATTATACCTTCGGAGTCTTTGGAAAAACTTCCTCAAGTCCTTGACATGATCATGTTACTTTTTGGACTTTATGATGACATCGTCCACATACACTTCAATTTCTCGATCCATCATATCATGAAACATTGTGGTCATTGCCCTCATATAAGTAGCTCCGGCATTCTTAAGCCCAGACGGCATCACACTATAGCAGTATGTTCCCCAAGGCATGATAAAAGCTATTTTCTCCGCATCTTCTTCGTCCATTAGGATCTGGTGATAACCCGCATAGAAATCTACAAAGGAGCCAATTTCATGCTTGGCGCAATTGTCGATTAATATATGGATATTCGGCAGTGTAAAGTCATCCTTCGGACTAGCCTTGTTGAGGTCTCTGTAATCAACACACACTCTGGTTTTTCCGTCTTTCTTTGGGACTGGCACAATATTTGCTAACCAGGTGGGGTATTTGGTAACTCGTATAACCTTTGCCTTATACTGCTTATTCACCTCTTCTTTAATCATCACGCTGATGTCCGTTTTGAACTTTCTCAGCTTTATTTTTACCGGCCAGCATTCTAGATAAATAGGCAACTTGTGTACCACCAAATCAGTGCTGATTTCGAGCATGTCATCATAGGACCAGGCAAATATGTCCTTGTATTCATGCAACAACTTTATTAGCTCTTCTCTGAGGGAAGCTTCTAGTTGTACTCTGATTTTTGTCTCCCGGACATTATCCTCACTCCCCAGATTAATGGATTCTGTCTCACTTAAGTTCGGTTTGGGTTTTTCCTCATATTGATTCAAGTCTTTACTGATTTCCTCCAGTATTTCCTCATCTTCATATTCTATTTCACTCTCATTTTCAATTTCTTGTATAATTATTCGATTGTCAAAACTGGGCCGGGAATCCTTCATGCATGACATATCATCAGAATCAGTGCATATGGAACTGTACAAAAAGGAAGAAAAAATAAAAATAAGGGAAAAATGAAGAAAGAAGAAGAAATTGCATTTAATTGATATTTTTCAAAAAGATAACATAGGTTGGATACATTTGATTTTAGTGGGGTGTGGGGATTACAAAAATAAAACTGCTTTTGGGAAAGATATGTTTGAAAGCTAACTACCAAGACTCCTTCCTGATTGGAAAAGGAGTGGCTTCCCAATTATTGAGTGCAACACTAGGCCTCACGAACTGGATATCCATCTTACTAGTCCCCTCTCCCATCTCTAACATGTTTACATCCCCGAACAACATTTCATACCTCGCGAGGAGTTCCGTATCTGGCCTTATCTCAGCATACCTTGACGCAGCGGTCGTCAAATGTCGTTGTGTACCAGGCTTAGTGAAGGTGTCGGATAATTTTGGGACTGGTTTCGGGAGGGTCCAACTTTTCTTCTTGGTTCTTTTGGCTTTCTGGATGTCAGTGTAGGTAGGTTTAAAGCCCAAGCCAAAGGTATCATTGTCTCCCGGTAGATGGACAAGTTGTGTTATTCCCTGTAAGGCTATCCCCAAACCTTTTCCAGGTGTGAACCCATTTCTGATCATATATTTGGCTTCCATTACTGATGTAGATGCCACTGCAGGAATTGGCAAGCTCTCTCCTTCGGCTATCTTGTTAACTACCACAGTGTTTGTCACCTGATACACCAATGGGCCCTTGTCCCCCTCGACTTCCTCAAAAAGCATTATGGTATTACAAGCGTCTTCCTCTCCATGCACCATAATTTCTTGATGTTCCCATTCAAATTTTACCATTTGGTGCAGGGAAGATGGAACGGCTTTGGCCGAATGGATCCATTGGTGTCCCAGCAATAAATTATAAGACACAGTGACGTCCAACACCTGGAATTCCATGGTAAAGTCTACCGGCCCAATGGTGACCTCCAACACAATATTTCCCAAGGTATTTTTGCTTCCTCCGTCAAACCCCCAAACACTCACACTATTTCGATGGATTCTGTCAAGATTAATCTTCTATTTTCCGAGAGTCGAGAGTGAACAAATGTTTGCACTCGACCCGCTGTCTATTAAAACATGAGTAACCACTGATTCTTTACTTTTGACGGTGAGATAAAGTGCCTTGTTGTGTTCCGTCCCTTCAACAGGCAATTCATTGTCCGAGAATGTTATATTGTTTGACTCAAAAATTTTGTTGGTGATCTTTTCAAGATGGCAGACCGAGATTTTTTGGGGACATGTGCTTCATGCAGAATCTTTAGCAGCGACTTCATGTGCTCTTCTGAGTGAATTAGCAATGAAAGTAATCAAATTTGTGCAGGCGTCTTTCTCAGCTGCTCTACTATCGAATAGTTTTGAGCTTTTATCTTCTTCAAAAACTCTTCTGCTTCTTCTTCAGAGACCGGCTTCTTCACATGACTCTCCTTTACTACCTTCGTTTTCCTTAACTCTTCCGGGGCAAAGCATCGCCCGGAACGAGTGAGGCAATGTGTTTCATTGACCTCCCCTGTAACTTCTTTTCCCCTGTACATTACTGTCACTTTGTTGTAGTTCCAAGGTATGGCTTTAGTATTTACCACTGGCATTTGCACTACTTGCTTTATGACCACCGGTTCCATGTATGCTCCTTTCATTGTCAACAATGGCTTAGCACCTGGCTCCACAATTTTCATAGTCTCAACCACTGGCAGCTTTTTCATTGGTAACTCGGCTGCCACTTTCTCTTTCTCCACTTTGCTATTGGCCCTTATCATCATTACCGATTGGGATGGCTTCTTGCTTCTCTCTTCTTGCTCTAACTCTATCATGTGTGTCTCATGATGAGTTGGCAGTGGATTCTGAGTAATGTTTGGAGTCTCTAGACCCTGCACCTCGATCCTCATATTGTCAATGAGCTCCTGTATAGCAGATTTCAAGTGCCAACACTTTTCAATATCGTGACCCGGTGCCTCATAGCAATATTCACATCTGACTGACTGGTCAATATTTTTGGGTGGTGGGTTTGGAAGTTTTGGCTCAATTGGGTTTAGCATCCCCAACTCTTTTAGACGATGATAGAGACTAGTATAAGACTCCCCCAGTTGGGTGAATGTTTTCTTTGTTTGGGCTCTATTTCTCATTTCTGGATCAGGACGGAAGCTGGGTCTGTTTGGGTTCTTGTAGGTTCTGGAAGGAGGGTAGGTGTTTTGCGTATGGTAGTTGTTTTGTGGAGCTTGGGCTCGCCATACATGTGGAGGCGATGGGTAATATTGAGCTTGTGGGATGGGATAATATGGGGTAGTGGGTGGATAATATGGTGGAGGTGGGTTGTAAGGTGCTGTCGGGTATGATTAGTATGGGCAAGGTGGGTGATGGTATGTATTTTGGCTCCGAGTCCATGGTCTACTTTCAACAACTGAAACCTCTTCCTTCTTCTTCTTACCAATAGATCCCTCATTTCCGGTCTGTATCGCCTGATTCGTGGCCTTGATAGCAGAAAAGCTCATGATTTTGTTGGTTTTCAATCCTTCCTCTGCAAAACTCCCCATTTTCACTACTTCATTGAAATTCTTACCAATAGCCGACACCAGATGGCCATAGTAAGTAGGCTCTAAGGCCTGCAGAAAACAATCTACCATTTCAGTCTCCTTCATAGGAGGATCTACTCGTGCCGCTTGTTCTCTCCATCTAAAGCCG
The DNA here is from genome assembly GCA_032618575.1 of Nicotiana noctiflora. Lineage (NCBI taxonomy): Eukaryota > Viridiplantae > Streptophyta > Magnoliopsida > Solanales > Solanaceae > Nicotiana > Nicotiana noctiflora. The sequence continues at coordinate 236,920 of JASVEL010000073.1, forward strand.
TACTCCCGCAAACTTTCTCCGGGCTTCTTTTCCATCTTTGTAAGCGACAGCCTGTCTGGAATTATCTCCAAGTCATACTGAAAGGGGTTAGAAAATGATTGAGCTAGATCATCCCAGATGAACCATCTAGTGTGATCCTGACGTGTATACCACTCCAGCGCAGAACCGCACAGACTCTGACTAAAGTATGCCATCAAAAGTTCATCTTTTCCCCCTTCACCACGCATCTTGCTACAATAACCCCTGAGATGGGCTACAGGATCCCCATATCCAACGTACATGTCGAATTTAGGTAGCTTGAATCCAACCGGGAGCTGCACTTCTGGGAACAAACACAAATCTTTGTATGCTACGCTCACTTGGCCTCCTAGGCCTTGTATGTTACGGAAAGATTGTTCTAAACTCCTCATCTTCCGTGCCATTTCCTCTTGATCCAAGTTCTTGACGGGCTTTTCTTCCGTCGTCTCCATCAGTGGGGTATATGAGTCATGCTGCCTAAACGTCGGCTCCGGTGGATAGTAATGGGCGTCCGAGACATGGAACACTGGTTTACTTGACGATTTATGCAGAGCAACAGGTGGTGGTGCCACATACACCGGGGCGACCTGTGGTGGTTGAGGTAGAAGCTGTTTGGACAGTAGTGGTGGTGCCTGTGAAGTAGTGGCATAGTAGTGATGGTAATCTGGGTACGTGGAGGATGAGTTCATGGTAGGTGGCTCGGGATTAGGATTGGCAGGAGGGACATATGCTGGATTGGCTGGATATGTGGGTAAAGGTTGACCCCTGGACCAAGCTTGGTACATTTCCGACATTTGCTGCTTGAGCTTATACATCTCCTCTTTCATCCCCACAACATCCACAGCCTCCTCTTCTTGTACTGGGTCCATGATAGTTGGCTCAATTTCCTGAGTCGCAGCCTTAGTCATAGTTTTTGATCGTGTGTTGTAATGATGATTTGCCAGAGTACCAGTTGTCAGCTGAAATCCGATTCTCATAAACTACAACACTTGTTAATAGTTAGTACATAAAGGGATAAGATGCAATGATTAAAAATCACAACTTTTGCCTTTGATCATTATGCATCATCCCGGCACTTATTCTATTTTGAATCAACATCCATCTCTTATTCAGTCATCTCTTTTCTTTTTTTCTCTTTTTCCATTCATCTTTCTTTTTCTCTTTTTCTCTTTTCTTCTCTTTTTTTTTTCTTTTTTCTCTTTTTTTCGTTCTTTTCCTTTCCCCTTTTTTTCTTTCTTACTAGTAGTCGTACCCGCGCGATGCGCAGTTAATATTAAAAAGAAAAAATTAAATTATATTCATTGTTGTTTGATACTATTAGACAGTATTGCTTTAATAAATTTCAATTGTCATTTTATTTGTCAATACGATATACCCAGCCCTCACCAATATTTTAGTAGTTAATTTCTTTGTTAAGTTTTAATAAATAATTTTTTTGTTATTAACTAATTATGTCATATGACTTTTACCTAGGCTACCACTTGTATTAATTTGGTGCCTTTTTCTTTGGCTTTTAATAATATATAGATAGATTATTGACATATTACTTGTTTAATATATTTGTCTGATATTTCTTTATAATATAATAAGAGATATATATTTTATTACTCTTGAAAATTTTTATTTTTTATTTTAAAATGTATTATATTTTTCTCAATAATATTGTTTGAATTTTAATGAATAGATATACTTTTTGTTTCAAAAAACAAAAAAGAAATGATAAATAATTTTGCAACATCGTTAAAAATGTACATAAATAATAAGTAAGAGTTTTAAATGTACACATAGGAAGTAATATCCAAATCTCATATGAAACATGACTCAGAGGTACATATGTTATTTTTTGATTAGCCAGACGTATATAAGCTATTAAAAGTGAAAACTCATGTGTAAGACAAATATATCTTTATTATCCTTCTAAAGGAACACTAACCACGATAACATTAATAAAAATGTGATAACATAAGAAATCCTGTTTATATGAAACATACTTACAAATTGTGAAGAAAAATTAAAGGAACACTAATCAGGACATCATTAACAAAAACATAATCGATGTTAGAGAACTTATCTACCATAGTAAATAATTTTTAAAATGAGTATTTGTATCAAAAGCATAGTCGATGCAATTGTTAACAAATTTGCATCAAATATTTTTCTCTTTATTTTTTCTTTCTTTTTCTTTTCTCTTTTTTTCTTTCTTATTTCTTTATTGATTTTCGTTCCTACATATTTGCCTATCACCCAGACAATTGATATAAAGCGAAAAAAAGATTAGCAACAACTTTTTTGAACTTTCATTGATACTCAAAAATATTGATTTATAAAATGATGTTGTGCTACTAATGTAAAAAGAAATACGAATACAGAATGCATGCCATATGAGTACATTAATGCTCCTAATGCCGCGACGTCGTTCGGTCTTGCCGCGGTCCTATATGCCAATCCACTTTGGAGTTTATCTAGGTCGGACATGACTAGCTTTACAAAGAACTTCACGGCTGATGCAAATGTTTCCTGGGACATATCTTCACACAATTGGCATTTTCTGGTGATGTACTAAGCAATATGGATAATTCTTTCTCGAATGACCCCTTTTTCTTGAAGTAGCATGCTGATCTGTCCGGCGCGAGCGTCCATGGTTTGCTGGTTCTCTTTCTGTAGCTGTTGTAACTCGAACTCTAATCGAGCCATACCCGTGTAACAATGCTCTCTTTCTTCTTCAAACTCTTTGATTATTTTGTTACTTTTGACTGTGGCTGTGATGACTTTCTTTCTCAATCGAGCTACCTCAACTTCATTTTTATCTTGTAGTTGTTGAACCATTGTAGCTCTTTCCTTGGCATCTCTGGCCAGTTTCTTCCGAATCCTGACTAACTCCTTTTCTACTTTATCAAGATCGAAGCTATAGTCATTCATTTTGCATTGAAGATTTTCAATTAGTTTCTCGTCTGGGGCTAAGCGAACCGGGGTCTCGGATGCAATTTTCATTTTTGCAACTTGAGCCTTTAGAATTTCATTCTTTTTTTTCAGCTGCTTCTTTTCTCCTTCATCAGATGCTACCTGTAAATTGCTATCGTATTAGAGATCTCGCAACTATTTTTCTAGCAAGCTGATCTTGGCCTTATACTCATTTTCTTTGGCCACCCAATTTCCGTATTCCTTAAACTGCTCGGCCAAATCTTGAACGTGAGGTCTTTTTAATGATCTATCATGCTCAATACCCCGTCGATACCATGCGGCGTACCCTAGCGAAACTTCTCCCCGAGCTCTGTTTTCCGCACAAGTTTCTGCCTTCAAATTTTGACACTCATTCCAAATCTGTCGGACCTTTGCTTCCGGGAATTGCCCATCCGGAGTAATCTCTATTGCTTGCAAACTGAGGTCCCCATCCTTTGGTATAACTTGATATCTTCCAAGTTGTCGTAAGACCCTGTACGGGGCATAAGGCTGGATATGTTTTAAGCCCATGATCAAGAGATGTGACCCTTCCGTCGGCATGTAAATCACCTCATCGAGGGGCAACCATCCATACGCTCAATCGATTTTGCTGTTTGTCAATGATCGCAAGTATGAAACATAACCTTTAACTCCCTCTGGCAGCTTAACCTCTTTTGTTCTCGTGCAGAATTCTTCAAGGTACGTTCTTTCGGACGGCCCATAACTTGAGAACGAAGGATGATGGCATAGATGTTCTATCAACCAAATTTGGAAAGTCAAGTTACATCCCTCAAAGAAGTTATACCCTACTTCACATGTTGTCAACGCACGGTAGATATCGGCTATGATCATTGGGGCCAAAGTGAAATTATCTTGTACAATCAAAGTGCTGGCCACCCCGGCGACTCTTGTATCAATGTGCCCGTCCTTTCTTGGAAATATGATTATCCCGAGAAACGCCACCAGAAAGGCGAATCGTCGATGTTCCTCCCATTTGGCTCGGTTGGACTTACTATAGAGTTTGTTCGTGGGGTCATTGAAACCCCCAACATGTCCATATCTACTGTAGATGAAGTTTAAGGGGCAAAACCCATTAACCAAATCCTCGTTGTGGACATTCCGAGCAATCTTCAAAGAGTCGAGGAAGCGGTGAACCGTTATCGCTCTTGGAGCCACCGGGTATTTCTCTTTTAAGAGGAACTCATTTTTCCCTATATAGTAAGCAACTTCCTCAAGGGTGGGAGTGAGTTCAAAGTTCGAAAAATGTAGGACGTTGTGCGCAGGATCTCAGCATGTAACAAGTGCTCGGATTATATCGCCTCGGGGAATTATGTCCATTAATCCCGTAAGGTCCTTCAGATAACATTTGACCCAATTATGTCCTTCCTGTCCCATGTCATTCCACCATAATCTTAGCTCCAAATGGATTCTATTCATTAGAGTGAAGGGTTCATTCTGTATCGTGCTCATCCTGCACATTTATTAAAGGGGATTTTATTTAAAAAAAAAGGAAAATATTTTTCAAAGAAAATTTAAATTTTATAACCTTCTCAGGTTTTTATTTTGAAAAAAGGAAAAGACATGACTTTCCAAGTGGCCATTTTTGCCACAACAGCCTTCCAGCGTCCTTTCGGAGCGTTCGGCTATTTCCAAAAATAACGATCACCTCGATTATTTGAAACTAAAATATTTTTTGGTCATTTTCTAAAAGGGTGGTTGGACCCGTTCAAGGGTTGCCTACGTATCTCACCTAATGGCGAGAATCAAACCTGCGTAGTTCGGTCATATTAGTTGACCAATTATTTTAACAATAATACTTTCCTTTTTTTTCAGATTTTCTAACAACTCTTTTTTTCAATATCTCTCTCTTTTCTTTTTCTATTTCCAAATATTCCTTTTCTATTTTCTTGGGAATTTGGCGGTCCGCATAATGGTCAAAGACAATTAAAAATGCAACATATAGCATGCTCGGTCTTTAATTACCGGGTCACCGGTCCTAGACGGACCCAACCCCTGTGTTGAGTCCCCTAAGTCAGTTATGATAAAAATAATCGTCCTAGACCTATGTTCAATATCTTATAGTTTCATAGAGTGCTAGACCGTGTACCCGAGTGGACAACTTAGATCGAGGAGGGGGCTACGTACCGGTGACCCGCGGGGTCATTCGGCTTTGTAACTTATCCGGCCTCTATTTCTTATATTGGGTATGACTTAACAGAAAGGGGAGTCTCAACCAGTAAGCACATCCCCGGTGGTGAAGAAGAGAAGGGTTTTCAGCACAATTTATATATACAATCCATATAATATCAAAGCGGTAAAACATGTAGTATGTTGTTCGAAGCATTTAACAAAGTCAAATAGTATCGAGAACGGCAATTCTAACGAGCTCGAATTCTTAAACCCTGAAACCAAAGTTCTGGGTTGCTTATCTCTAGCAAAGTTGCCAGAGCTGTCACACCTCTCTTTTTACTACCCTTTTTAAATGTTTAATTCCCGATTAAGAGAATAGGGTATACCTGAATGTTTCAAGTACCGCGGGAAGGATATAATAACAAAGAGGAAGGAGTTTTTCCAAATAAAGTACAATCGGTCCGGGATTTTGTTTAATTTTTAGAGTCTCCACGTGGGAAGATAATTGTGTCCCAAGTCACTGGTTAATCCCGAATCTGAGGAAATTGACTCTGTATTACAGTCCACGAAACTAGAAACCTGGATAAGGAATTCTGTTAACCCAGGAGAAGGTATTAGGCACTCCCGGATTCCATGGTTTTAGCATGATGGCTCAACTGTCGTTCTCGGTTTTATATGACTTATGATATGCCTTTTAACAATGTATACATATTTCAAACTTTATTGTTTTTACGAATTACGATGTTGCGAAAACGTATTTCAAGTCACACCGCAACCAGTACGCCTGTGACCTTTAATACGTTTCGGCTTCGCCGAGATTTACGATTTGAGTCACACCAAGTGCGCACTCGTATTAGGGAAGATGTATTTATTAAATCGTGCCTAAAATCGTCTAATGGCTTTTTAAATTTTTTAGAAAGGTTGTGGAATGAGCTATCAACCTTCCCGAGTCTATCGTATTATTACTTGCTTATATGGGGGCCCCGCTATTTTTGTTTCCATGCGAGGCTCATCCCACTCGATTTTATAGTCCAACCCTATCGCATAACTATATTTTATACTATTTTTTTTTCCTTAGTCATTTTAATTACATTATAGTTTCGGAAGTAAGTCCAGGCCTCATCATTTTATTATTACTGGGCCTGAACTCTTGGGCTTGCATTCAGTAAAATAATTCGTGTATCTGGGTTTTAGAAACCTAATTATGCTGAAGACTTTATTCAGAAGCCTAGTTGTAATCCAAATCAGATCCAGGCATGCGCTATTCATTAGGCCCAGACCAAACGAGACAAAGAGGAAGAAACAGAACTGAATTCATAATATATATAGGTATTTGAAATCAAAGAGAATAAACTTAAATTATATTTATTTATGAAGAGAAACAACAGTACAGAACTAATAGTATCAATTCCAAATCACAACTATCTAACATTAATCAAATCTAACTAACAGACTACATTTGTTTATATTTTTATCAAATATTTTTTAAACTACTGAAAACAGGATTATTCACTTAACATGTTACTAATTATAATTCATACTTTCTAATTGTAATTATTAAATGCTAATTATAATTCAAATAATAGGCCGACTGTGTAACTATGTCGATCAGTCTTATAGTCCTTAACTACTGATTTTAAATCATGCAGCTTATAGTTGTTTTTGAACTCTAAAAATGAAGAGGTAGACTAAAGCTAAGTTAATAACCTCATTATATTTCGTATAACCACTGTTTGTTATATGCCTGTTACGAATCAGTTTTTAAAGCTATGTGAGTTAGTTTATCTAATTAACCTGTTTTTAAACTAAACAAAGTGATTACGATTACTACTATTTCTAATCTACATCCTATCTATTACACGATTATCAGCGTCACTTCATATTGCACATGTATCAATTATACAGCCACGTCCTATCAAATTACATAGAATCTACTTGTATAATAAAATGAAAACGAATAATAGAAAAACAGTCTCGAAAATTAATTCATGTCATTCATTGCTTCAAGTCAACTGCAATTACACTGCTTGAGTAGTAGTTGTGTACCTGATTAAGCAAAAAATGAGATTAAAGTGTAATAATTGGTAAAAATGAGGGGAGGGAACTAGAATTATTTTCCAGCTTTTACCCCCAAAGTTTTCACCATGTCTCACCTATAAATAGACCCCATTTGAGCCTGTTTAAGGGCTGGATTTTGAAATAAAAAATTCAGAGAATATATATACTTAGAACTATAGAGAAAAACTGTCTTGATTTTCTAATTGAAGCTCGTAGCTGTAGTGGATTTCCCACTTCTAGTGATTCTCTATTGCTTATCTTCGCTGAGTATTTGCTTTGTTGCTACTTTGAGACTCAATTGCTTGCTGAAACTCATCTCTATTGATGTTCCATTGCCTGTCGTGGATTGAACTGCTAATTCCTGATTTGTTTCCCTTTTCCACCATGTGCTGGAAGGTTCTATTTGATTCTTTTTTCGGTCTTTTACTAGTGTGCCCCTACTTGTTAAAGTTATTTACTAAGTTACCTTTTATTTAGGTCCATTGTGCCTTTAGTTTTCTACAATATTGCAGAAATCATAGGCCTAAATATCTTTAATGTCCCTATAGGCTCTATTAAATCCACAATTTTGCCATTTTCTATTCCCTATATGCCCTTAAAGGCATTCATTATTTACCCGACCTCTCCAGGTTAGGGTTATGCTGTCTCCAGCTACTATTTAATTCCTGGCCACTTCTAATGAGTCTTTTAAGACTTTGCAAGATCTGAACCTCAACTTATTTTAATTTTAGCCCTTTTTGTTTCATTTTCTGTAATTATAGCCAATTTGCAGGACTAGCCTGCTTAATTATTCAAATCTATATTATTTAAGGCCTGGCCAGTCCAAAGTTTGAAATTAGCCTTGCAATTTAGGCCAATCAATGAACACAGGCCATTTGAGACCTTGTGTAACGATCCGACCGGTCGTTTTTTAAAATTATGCCCCGATGCCCAATCTAACTATTTCCCTAAGTTCATCTTTGCTATTGTAGTTCGCCGGGAGGTTCGGTTATAGAATTTGAAGCGTTTTGGGACACTTAGTCCCTAAATGAGAGCCTTATAGTTGAAAAATGGCCCGTATTTGGAATAGCATTAAGACGACCTCGGAATGGAAATCCGATGGTTCCATTAGCTCCGTTAGGTGATTTTGGGGTTGGGAGCGTGTTCGGAATGTATTTTGGAGGTCTGTAGCTCAATTAGGCTAGAAATGCCAAAGTTTGAAATTTTGGCGAATCCGAACGATAGGTGAGATTTTGATCCGGGGGTCGGAATGGAATTCCGACAATTTTTGTAGCTTCATTATGTGATTTTATATATGTCCGCAAATTTTCAGGTCATTCAGATGTCATTTGGTCGGGTTTTTGATTAAATGCGTGTTTTGGAAGTTTTAGAATAACTTAAGCTTGAATTCGATGTAATTTGATGGTATTGGCGTTGTTTGATGCATGTCGATGATTGGAACAAGTTTGCATGATGTTTTAGGAGGTGTTAGTATTTTTGGTTGAGGTCCCGGGGCCTCGGGGTGATTTCGGATGGTTAACGGAAACTTTTGATGTTGGAAAACTTCATAATAGGCGAAGATGTAAATGAGTGTGCACAAGACCTCACTTTAAACGATCATACCTCCCGTTATATAAAGCGTTGTGTGAGCTACAACCTATCCAATTAAAGCTCTTTGAGTTTAGTTTCGAACGCAATAAACCGTTCGTCATTTGGAGGTATATACAGAACGTTATGACCATTTTTCTGGGCATGTGTCAGTAGCGCGGCCTTAGCGCAAGAGCGCTAGTAGCCCGCGCTAATGGATTATTTTCTGCTCAACCCGCGCTAATTAGCGCGGGCGCGCTAGTAGCAGGCCCCTAAATACCCCAAGACCGGTTATAGAGAGTTCCAAAGTCATTTATGGGGCAAGGGCTTGCTCTCTCAAGAGGAATCCGTCCTACTCTTCATTTCTATGATCCAAGGTAAGATTTTTGGAGTATTTTGAGTTGATTACTACTCCTAAACACTTATATTAACATGGATTAATCTTGAAAATCTTTATATTTTCAAGAAATTCCTTCAAGAGCTCAAAAGGGGGTTTTTGCAAGATTTCTTCCAAAAGGTAATTCCTACACCTTAGACTCATATATATGGATATATTATGGGAATATGAGTATGAATCAAGTATTACAACTTATGGCATGGTAATTGAAAGTCATAAATTCCCAATTTAAATACATGAACATGGTAGGGATTTAAATGTGTTTATTTGATGGAATTTTGTTGGTTGGGTGTGAATGGATGGTCATACATGTGTATTTGGAAGTTATAAATTGGTTAGGAATGATGGTGAGATGAATTGTTGGTTAATTGTGATAGTTGGAAGAACCAATACTATAGTTATGAGGTGAAAATAACCATGCCTCCAAGGTGTTTGATAATATGCCAAAATGGCATAAGTTATGAAATTTATGATCAATATTGGCCCTATTGAATGTTGAATTGTAGATTGAAGTTACATAACTATATTGGATCATCGTAGTATCATTAAGGGGCGAATTTCGGATATGTATGGCTAAAAATGCCGTCTTTTAGAAATCGAGCTTCATCGATGTTTGTGTGATCTTGGTCATTTTTCATAATTTTTCGTATTAGCTTAGAATTTAATTGTAGAATAAATTACTTGAATTATTATTTACAATATGCAATTTATTTGGATAGAGTTGAGCCACTCGGAGTCGGATACTCGTGGCAACGAAGTCGTTTCTTAGCGGTTTTGTACCGGAATTGAGGTAAGTGACTTGTCTAACCTTGCATGGGGGAACCTTCTCCCCTAGAATATTATGTGTTGATTTAAAGCCTTGTACGCGAGGTGACGGGCGTGTACATGCGCAGATTGTTGGAAAACCACCTTTCTTGAACTGCTCGAATTGTCATATTCTTTTTATTTAATTGATTACATTGTAATACTTACCTGATATTCGTTAGAAAAGCATGATTAGATAGGATTATCTGTCTAAGTGCCTACTTGTCTAACTTGAACTTGAACTTCTCGATGCTGGTTTGGTGTAAATTGTAGTTATTTGTTACATATTTATCTGTGCTTTTCCTCTTACTGATTATGTTTGCGTTTGTGGACTGCGGGTTCAATTCCCGGAGATCCTGAGTTATTGGTAGGGATTGCGGGTTCAATTGCCGGAGATCCTGAGTTATTGATAGAGACTGCGTGTAAGGCCCCGTAAAATTTTTGTGCATAAAACCTAGTAGATGTGGTGTCATGGTCCGAATGATGTGTTAGGAATGGACTGCGGGTTCAATTCCCGGAGATCCTGAGTTATTGGTAGGGACTGCGGGTTCAATTCCTGGAGATCCTGAGTTATTGATATGGACTGCGGGTTCGATTCCCGGAGATCCTGAGATTATTGAGACACATCTTGAGGTATTGAGGCATGGGCTGCGAGTTCGATTCCCGGAGACCCAGAGATACTATTATTGGGACTGCGGGTTAAATTCCCGTAGCTCCTGGATTGTTGGTTATAGAGTAGGACTGTGGGTTCAATTCCCACAGGTCCTGGACTTGTTGATTTAGTTTTGTTACTTGTTATTAGCTTAATTTTTGCCGGTTGCAGTAATCACTTTATTATTGCTATTTCGGATTTATTATTATTTGAGCTGCTTATTATTGTTATTGTCTTTTTGTTATTGTTCTCTCAGTAGGGCCACGACCTTCCTCGTCACTACTCCATCGAGGTTAGGCTTGGCACTTACTGAGTACCGCCGTGGTGTACTCATGCTACTCTTCTGCACACTTTTGTTGTGCAGATCCTGGTACATCAGGACAGGCTTATATCAGGTGATTCAGCAGCGCTTTGGGAGACCTCGAGGTATGATCCGCTACGTCCGCGGATCCGGAGGCCTTCCTTCTATTCTATTAGTGCTAGCAGATGTTTTCCTTCATTCCGTTGTTAGATACTCTTTACACATAGAGCTACAGTTGTATGTTCTCTTTTAGTCTGTGTTACCCGTGGGATTCCGGATTCTGGGTGGTGTTTTATATAGTGTATTTGACGGGTGTATGTGCCAAGCGGCATGGATTACATCCCCTTTTATCTTATTTTCCGCTAATTCTTATTAAATATTCATAAACTGGTATATTCCGCAACGTGTTAGGCTTACCTAGTCATGGGGACTGGGTGCCATCACGACATGTTCATGATTGGTGAACTTGGGTCGTGACAAGTTGGTATCAGAGCTCTAGGTTCGTAGGAGTCACGGGACACAGACCGGTTACTTAGATTCTCGCTGATTGATACAGAGACGTCTGTAATTATCTACGGGGGGCGATGTAACTGTTTAGGAAACTCTTCAATTCTTTGAATTCCTTATCGTGCGCCATTTATTCGGTTAGAGCCTATGTCATATGTTCTTTTGCATCCACTCGTGTATTGAAATTGCGCACTCGGTATCAAGTATGCGCCGACGGTTCGTGATGTTGCAGAAGGATTTCAAGGGAGTCAAGAATTTACTCAACCATTGTTACCGCATGTCATCCATATCGATAATGCAAGAGAATTGAGAGATCTTCAATTGTGCACATGGGGGTGCACTAGATTCCGACATTCGATTGATAAGTAAGGTCTTGAGAAGGTTTACTTAACTACCAAATCGTCACAACAATGGTAAAATCACAAGGTGGATGTAGATCTAAAGATAGTTGGTGGTAATAAAGACTATATGGTTCACATGAGATATCTATCTAGCGAAGGATTCGGACATCAGAGATACTGGTGGGAAATGAGTTTAACTGTCTTAAGAAGGACATGTACCAAACGAATGTCTTTGGCTTGTCTTATGATGAAAACGTTCGAATGTTAAAGGCTAGTATCATGGATTAGCAAGATGTATCTTAAGGCTTCGTGTCAAGTGAAAGGATTTCACTATCAACGATCTAATTATAGGTCATGTGTCATATCAGATTTGGCCTGCGATGTATTTAGGTGCTATTCAACAAAAAGTTCTTGAAAACTTGCGGATGGGCAAGAGTTGAGGCTCGTATGGTATGATGTTGGGACTTTGGATGTTCCTGTGTCCCTAATAAACTCTACATTTTATTATCAGCATGGAAATATTCGACAAAGGCTACATGGTGCTTCGTAGGCGTGTGAGAATCATAGTATGTTTTAAGATATCGTTGGTAGAGAATGCTTGGTGCATGGAGCGAGAAAATGTTTTGTTGTATTGGGATGAGGTCATACCCTATGGTGTTAGAGTACTAATAGAGCACATGTGGTTATATTCGTTGGATCAAGTGAGTTGGAAATGAATAATAGTAAATGACTTGAGAGAATGGTTCTAATGTGTTCGAGAGTCGTGTAATAGTGGCTTTGGGCTAAGTGGGAGAGTCCCACCGCTTAAGATTGGTTCGCATGGTTAATTACCTATGTGAATTCTGGATACTAGTGTATTATTGTGTTATTGCAGCCACGGAAAAAAGGCCATGAGTGGTAATTTCAGTATATGAATTGTTGAATGCATGTTATGGTTAGCCTTACTGGCTCGTGTTCAAACTTGAGGAAAGACTCATGATTTATGCCTCGTATAGGTGCAGGCTTTGCGGGAAGTGGTTCCACTGGGGGCTTTATCGAGAGGGTATTCATATGTTACAAAATTTAGTAGAGTTGGTTGCGTACTGGGGCAAGTCAGGCCTGGATGGCTCTCAATAGCGGTCCTAGTGAATTCAAGAGGTAAAGTGTGGTGCCTGATAATTCTGAGTCTATAAGTGCAGTTGAGGCTCAAGCTTTTGAAGCAACTTATGAAGAAAGGCACAAAACGATCTATGATGTTTTGACTTGTGGTGTAGTATTTGAGAGACATGAAATGGTCGTCGTTCTTGAGATAGCATGGCCTTATGATTTAAGGTCACTCGGGGTAAGTGCGGTTGGAATAAGTTAGGTATTGAAGGAAGATATTAACATTTCTAAGGCAATCAAGAATAACCTGGAAAGAAGTAGATTGATCAGCCATAGTTGAGTTGGCATATTGGTGTCAATGATCGATTCATGCAACGTGATCGAATTATGCATGTGATTTGTGACGAAGCATTTGAGACCTGTCGGCCGCAGTGATTGATGTAATTCTGAAGTATTCTTTTGTTAAGGGCCTGTTATGGTGGCATATCTCGGGAAGGGTTATGGTGGCTTGGACCACTACTTAGAGATTGGCATATTCGATGGTTATGAGAATTCGCCGTATGTTGTTATAGTTCTCCTGCAGTGAGCTAAATGGAAAGTCTTATGTGATGAAGTATTAGCCTATCGTCAGTTCTAGAGCTATGATGGAAATTGTGTGTATCGTATATCGGCACGTGGGGTGCAGTGAGTAGTATGAAATTTGAAGTAAGGACCAAGGTCACGGTTTGGTCAATAAATGTGATATAAAGAGCTCGGATGAGCAGGAAAGGACTTTCAGTGTTTTGAGTAAGATGGGTATTAACATCAGTATCATTTGAGGTCGGTGTCCTGTGAGAAAGGCTTTGCATCCCGGTTAGGGACTCCTAATCGCTTTTCAGTGTTAGTGCAGCCGGTGGGTTGAATGTGCAGGCCCGTTTAATTATTCGGAGGATGGTGGGAGCTTGACCCACAAGAAGATTGTATAGGTGTGACTTGTAGTCACTTAATTGGTTAGAAATTTAAACCAAGTATGAGGATTTTGGTGATATCATTCATTTGAGAATTTATGCCTGGAGGGCACTCTGCTTAGTAGGTTATAGACCTGTGAAATATTATTGACTTAGCTTGGCACGACCAGGATAGACTTAAGGTAGGTGGATTGGTTTAAATGTGGAAGTGAGCCTTGCGTCAGGCCAGTTGTGTTTCTTCTAGCAATGCGCCCTTTATGTAGGGATAGTCGCGGTCTTATTTCGTGGTTAGTTAATTCATGTAAAGATATATTGTGCCGTATGAGTTGTGAGACGGCTTGGTAAATTCCTTATGTGTTGAGGTTCCGCTCAGCGGTGATGTTATATGAGCATGATGGCTCTTGAGACTTAGATCATATATCGCACCTCGGTTGTGCTTGAGTTTGTAGCCTATAGCGCTATATATTTCCTTGTGACCTGATATCATGCACCTTAGTGTGCTTATGCTCGATATTCAGTATTTTGATGTGATGAGCTATTCAGCTCGACATTTGGCTCCTTATGTGAGTTTTATATTGTTTGGATCGGGTGGCATGCTGCCTTGGTTATATTGTTTGGATCGGGTGGCACGCCGCCATGGGTATATTGTTGGGATCGGGTTGCACGCCGCAATAGTGTGATACTTAATTCAGTGTCCATATTTGCTGTTATGTGTTATGTTTCCTATTTTTCTGAGGAAGTCCATGTTAGTGTGAGAGTTGAGTACTTCTCTCTAGTGTTCGCCTTCCTTTTGTGTCACGTACGAATTAGTGGCCTACCGACACATTGTGTCATATTGTAGGACTTTTGATTATGTCTGATGTGGCTTATCACCTGAGCAGTTCGTACTGGGTGAGATGAGGTTATGGGATTTGGGGTCAGTGCAAACTGATTATATGAAGTATATTATAGAGAAAAAGATCATTCTCCTGGTTTAGGACAAGGTAATGGATCTTGTCGGGAGTATAGACCTAATGAATTGTTGATTCAGTAGTTGGTTATGAATATTGGCACATCTCTTTCGTCGTGTCAGTATTGTGAAAGTTAGAACAAGACCTATGTAGACCATGAGGTGCAATGAGAGCATCCGATTCGTCGAATTTTTGGCTGATTTGGTCATAAAAAAAAATATTATCGTGGTCCTATGGATTTTGTGTTGCAAGGTAAGAATCCAGCAAAGTTATGCAGTCATGTTTGAGGACGGCGTGTGAGGAATAATTGTGTGATCTCTTGATAAAAAAAAAGCCTCACATAGAATTCTGGATGTTGGAATTAGGCTTTAAGACTTATTTATTTGAACAAAAGGGAATATCTTCGGATTATATCATACTAATATGTTGTTTTAGAGGTGGAGATTGTGACGACCCAAAGGGTCATCACTTGTTTATTTAATCATTCCGAGCTTTTGAGGTCTTGAAAACCTCATTTATAGTTACCTCGATTTGCGTGCACAGTCCGGGCACAAAGCTGGAAAAGATTTATGTTGAAATAGGTGAAATATGTGAAAAAGTAGAGGAATTTTGATATTAATATTGATATGGTTGACTTTGGTCAACATTTTTGGTAAACGGACCCGGATCCGTGATTTGACTATTTCAGAAAATCCGTAGAAAAATATGGAACTTGGGCATATGTCCGGAATTGAAATCCGAGGTCTAGAACCCCGGTAAAAGAATTTTTCTGTTAAATTGTTTTCCGAAAATGTTTAAGGAAAATGAAACTGAATTTTGATTAAAAAGTACTGGTATCGGGCTCGTATTTTGGTTCCGACGCCCGGTACAGGTCATATATATTGGTTAAGCGCTTTCCTGTAAAGTTTGGTTGAAAACGGACGTCGTTTGACGTATTTCGGCCTTAAATTGGAAAGTTTGGAAATTATGAACTCTTAAAGAATTCTTGAGCTTTAAGGCTCAATTCATTGATTTTGATGTTATTTTAGCGATTTGATCGCGCGAGCAAGTTCGTATGATGTTTTTGAGTTAGTGTACATATTTGGTTTGGAGCCCCGAGGGCTCGGGAGTGTTTCGGAGGGGGTTCGGGGTGTTTTGGACTTAGAAAACCAGCAGATTTTCTGCAATTTTTACACAGATACTTTACCCTACGCGATCGCGGACTTGTTCACGCGATCGCACTGCCTTATCTCGATACTCAACGCGATCGCGGCTGTCTTCACGCGATCGCGAAGCTTTACGTCTTTCTTCAACGCGATCGCAGCCTCCTTCACGCGATCGCGTAGCTTTCCATTTTTCTTCAACGCGATCGCGGCCCTTTTCACGCGATCGCGTAGTACAAATGAGCCACCCAGCGAAATTCTTCTACGCGATCGCAGCATTGTCCACGCGATCGCGTAGTGTTGAACCATTGCCTTCCGCGATCGCGACCCAATTCACGCGATCGCGTAGAACAAAAATTTCGCCCAGTGAATTTAATACAGAGAACAGAACAGAAACGGGATAAAAATCCCATTTCTGTTCAAACCCCTTCTCCACAGCATTTTAGACGATTTTGAGGCATTTCTTCATCAAAGTTCATTGGGTAAGTATTGTTAACTCGTTTTCTTCATTTTTCATCAACATCAATCAAATCCTTAGGCTTAAACATGTATAAATTGGTTGAAAATTGGAGAAATGGGTATAGTTAGGGCTTTCAAAGAATTTGCGATTTAGACCTCGTTTTGGAGTCGAACTTAAGAACAAATTGTATATTTGAACTCATGGAAGATTGGGTGAAATTAATTTGGTTCGAAACTTGAGTTTCGATTATGTGGGCCCGGGGTCGGATTTTACTATTCCGGGCAGAATATTGTAAAAACCATATTTAGCAATATGAACTAGTTTGTTAAGTAGAATTGATGATATTAAATCAATTGTGTATAGATACGATTGGATTGGAGTCAAATTCAAAAGGAAAAGGCATTGCTACGGATTGAATCGTTCGTAAACTTTCGAGGTAAGTGTTTGTTCTATCCTAGCTTGAGGGAATAGGATTATGTGTTATGTGTTATGTGATCGAGTGCGGTGTATGGGCTGTGGTGACGAGCATCCATACACTGGCGTCTAGTATGACCGTGAGTCGTTGGAAAATGATATTTTGAGATATATTACATGTGAATCGTTATTGATCTCCCTTGTTGGGACTTGTTGTGAAGATAATTATTGATTGCCCTTGATGGGACGATTTATGAATTGTTGTTTCTTTCTCTGCCCTTAGCTGTGATTGTTATTTGGGTGAGGAAGAGTGATAATGCACGAAGGGTGATGCCGTGCCATGTTTATTTATTTATGCACGAAGGTTAATGCCGTGCCATGTTTATTTATTGATTATGCACGAAGGATCATGCCGTGCCCTGTTATTGAACCATGTACGAAGGATCATGCCGTACTATGGATGTGAGGATGAGAGTAAAAGCACGAAGGGTGATGCCGTGTACTTTATTTGTTTATTTGGTGAGGATGAGAGTAAAAGCACGAAGGGTGATGCCGTGTACTTTATTTGTTTATTTGGTGAGGATGAGAGTAAAAGCACGAAGGGTGATGCCGTGCAATTGCTTGTTATTTCTTGAAGTGATATTATTCGTGTTTACATTATACTTTGTTTTTCTTTGTGAAATTATTAACTGTGGTTAGTTGTTAAATTCTTTAAGATATTTCTTATAGTGTTATTACTTGATTATTTCTTGTTATTTTGTGGTACACATATATATATTGAATTGCACAGAGTTTATGTGAGTGTCTGGTCCTAGGCTTGTCACTACTTCGCCGGGATAGGCCGGGCACTTACCGGCACATGGGGTCGGTTTTGCTAATACTACACTTCTGTGCATTTTTGCACAGGTCTAGGTTTTGAGCAGCAGTAGCAGCAGTAGGTCGGTAGCAGGATTTTCATACCCCCGACCGAGGTAGCTTGCAGACGTCCGCAGGCCCGTCGTCTCTTTCTTTATTTATGTTATTAGCTGTAGTCTCTTTGTTCCGAGACAAACAGAATTATGTTATATTTCCTTGAGACTTTTATGTGTAGTATTCCATAGTAGTTTGTGAGTTGGTGACTCCACGTCTTGGGTAGAGGATTTCCGTATGATTTTCATCTTGTAATTAGTTATTTCTATTTCGATAAAGTATTCCGCATTTATTTAATTAAGATTGTGTTAAAAACGGGATAGTATGAATACGGTGGCTTGCCTAGCTACCACGAGTAGGCGCCATCACGATCCCGATATTGGGGGAAAATCCGGGTCGTGACAAGTTGGTATCAAAGCTCTAGGTTACATAGGTCTCGCCACTCACGAACAAGCTTAGTAGAGTTTGAGGGGTAGGTACGGAGACGTCTGTACTTGTCCTCCAGAGTCTATTGAGTTAGGAAAAAGTCTCTCATTTGTTCTTTCTTATCGTGCGACTTGTTCCTCAATTACTGATTGAATTTCTATTCCTGTCCTTTCGCAGATGGTAAGGACACGCACTTCTTCGTCGGCTGACCAGCAGCCTGAGCCCCAGACAGCTCCTGTGAGGGGCAGGGGCCGAGGCCGTACTAGAGGCCGTGGTAGGGGTAGAGCTCGGCCCCAGGCAGCTACCCCAGAGGTGGAGCCTCATATTGAGATTGATGAGGAGGTTCCGGTTCCAGCAGCTCCAGCGGGCCCAGCTCAGGTCCCAGGAGAGGCTTTGATTACCCCGGATCTCCGGGATGCTTTGGTCAGAATAGCGGGATTTATGGATAGCATTGCCAGAGCGGGTCTATTATCAGTTGCCCCAGCTACTTCTCAGGCTGGAGGAGGGGCCCAGACTCCTATTGCTCATACTCCGGAGCCAGTAGCTCCTCAGCCTCAGGCACCAGTAATTCAGCCAGCTGTGGCCACTCAGTCTGGTACCACAGCTCATGCCGGTGATGGAACGGCCATGACTTCTGATTCGTTATGGAGGCTTGATCGGTTTTCCAAGCTATTTACCACTACATTCAGTGGAGCCGCATCAGAGGATCCTCAGGACTTCTTATTCAGTTGCCATGAGATTCTCAAGACTATGGGGATCGTGGAGACAAACGGAGTTGATTTATGTACCTTCAGACTTGCAGGATCCGCCAAGACTTGGTGGAGAGATTATTGCTTGACTCGACCAGCAGGGTCCCCAGCTCTATCATGGGACCAGTTTGCGGAACTATTTATGGAGAAGTTTCTCCCTGCTACTCGGCGGGATTTACTTCGGAGGCAGTTTGAGCGCCTCCATCAGGGCACTATGACAGTTACACAGTATGAGACGAGATTTATTGACTTGGCTCGTCATGCGGTGGTGATACTTCCCACGGAGCGGGAGAGGGTCCGCAGGATTTATAGATGGGCTTAATCAGCCGATTAGACTCCGGATGGCTATGGGCGTGGGGAGTGACATATCATTTCAGGAGGCAGCCAATGCAGCACGCAGAGTTGAGATGGCTCTTGCTAGGGGAGGCGGTTATTCTTCGGATAAGAGGCCTCGTCATACAGGCAGGTTTGGTGGTTCTTCCTCTGGTAGCAGAGAATCCTTTGATAGAGGCCAGTCCTCCAGGCCTTTTCATTCCGCCCTCCAGGCTTCACAGGGTGGATCAGGTGATCGTGGTTCTCGGGGGTATTATTCAGACCAGTCTCCTATTAGTGCTCAGCCTCTTCAGAGTGTTCGTGGAGGCCATTCGGGTCGTCAGGGCCAGCAGCCCTATCAGTCTAAGAGTTGCTACGGTTGTGGTGACCCAGGTCATTTTATCGGGAATTGCCCTATAGCAGCGGGCAACTCTCAGCAGCGAGGTTCTCGTCCTATGATTCAGGCCCCAGCTGACCCTCAGCCTGTCCAGCCAGCTAGAGGCGGGGGTAGAGATTTTAGAGGTGGAGGTCGAGACCGTAGAGGTAGAGACCGTCCAGCCAGAGGTAGAGGTCAGCCAGTTGATGGTCGTCCTAGAGACGCAGCTCAGAGGGGAGGTGCAGATCCCCGTTTCTATGCTTTACCGGCCAGGCCAGAGGCAGAGGCATCAGATGCTGTGATTACAGGTACTATTCTTGTGTGTGGCAGAGGTGCTTCAGTATTATTTGACCCTGGATCTACATATTCCTATGTGTCTTCCTACTTCGCACCGTATTTGGCTGTGCCCAGCTATGCTCTGGATATTCCAGTTTATGTGGCTACGCCAGTGGGTGACTCTATTGTAGTCGATCGGGTGCATCGTTCGTGCGTAGTTATATTTGGGGGCCTTGAGACCCGTGTTGATCTATTGCTCTTGGATATGGTAGATTTTGATGTCATATTGGGGATGGACTGGTTGTCCCCATACCATGCTATTCTTGATTGTCATGCTAAGAGCAACAGATCAACACGGGTCTCAAGACCCCCATTAGAGTGGAAGGGTACCTCAAGCCACTCTGTTCGCATTGTTATTTCTTATGTTAAGGCTCGACGTATGGTCGAGAAGGGGTGTTTAGCTTATTTGGCTTATGTTCGTGATTCCGGTGCAGAAGTTCCTTCCATTGATTCGGTCCCTATTGCACGGGAGTTTCACGAGGTTTTCCCTTCAGCACTGCCGGGCATGCCACCCGACGGGGATATTGACTTCGTATTGATTTGGCACGGGCACTCGGCCCATCTCTATTCCACCCTATCGTATGGCCCCGCGGGAGTTAAAGGAGTTGAAGGATCAGTTGCAGGACCTTCTCGAGAAGGGCTTTATCAGGCCCAGTGTTTCCCCTTGGGGAGCACTGTATTATTTGTAAAGAAGAAGGATGGCTCGATGCGGATGTGTATTGATTACGGGCAGTTAAACAAGGTGACTATCAAAAATAAATATCCACTGCAGAGGATTGATGATTTGTTTGACCAGCTCCAGGGAGCGAGGGTATTCTCTAAGATAGACTTGAGGTCGGGCTACCATCAGCTGAAGATCAGGGCGGCTGACATTCCTAAGACAGAGCCTTTCGCTCTAGATATGGGCATTATGAGTTCTTGGTCATGTCCTTCGGGTTGACCAATGCCCAGCAACATTCATGGAGTTGATGAATCGGGTATTCAGGCCTTACTTAGATCTGTTCGTGATAGTCTTCATAGATGACATCCTGGTATACTCCCGCGGCCAGGAAGAGCACGAGCAGCCTCAGAGTGGTTCTTCAGACTCTGAAGGATAATCGGCTATATGCCAAATTTTCAAAATGTGAGTTCCTGGCTGAGTTCGGTAGCATTTATGGGTCACATTGTATCTGTGGAGGGTATTCGGGTAGACCCAAAGAAGATTGAGGCAATCAAGAATTGGCCTCGACCAGCTTCAGTGACCGAGATACGGAGTTTCTTGGGATTAGCCAGGTTACTACCGTCGTTTTGTAGAGGGTTTTCTTCTATTGCGGCCCGATGACCGGGTTGACCCGGAAGGGTGTCCAGTTTCGGTGGTCGAGAGGAGTGTGAGGCGAGCTTTCGAAGCTCGAGACGGCCTTGACCACGCACCGGTGTTGGTACTACCTACGAGTGAGAGGGCCTTATACGGTTTATTGTGATGCATCTCGTACGGGACTTGGAGCGGTATTGATGCGGGATGGTAAGGTTATCGCTTATCTTCGAGGCGATTAAAGATACATGAGAAGAATTATCCGGTTCATGATCTTGAATTAGCAGCAGTGGTTCATGCCTTAATAGATCTGGAGGCATTATCTATATGGTGTGACATGTGAGGTGTACAATGATCACAAAAGCCTACAGTACTTGTTCAAACAGAAGGAGTTGAATCTACGAGAGCGGAGATGGTTAGAGTTGCTAAAAGACTATGATGTTACTATATTATATCACCCAGAGGTAAGGCCAATGTGGTGGCCGATGCATTGAGTAGAAAGTATGCCGGCATGGGTAGTCTTGCATATATTCCGGTCAATCAGAGACCATTAGCTCTAGATGTCCGGGCCTTAGCCAACCGGTTCGTGAGATTAGACATTTCTGAGCCTAGCAGAGTGCTAGCCTGCACGGTCGCTCGTTCTTCCTTATTAGAGCGTATCCGTGAGAGACAATTTGATGATCCTCATTTGCGTGAGTTGAGAGATACAGTACAGCGGGGAGGTGCCACTCAGGTAAATCTAGATGATGATGGGGTATTGAAATTGCAGGGTCGAGTTTGTGTGCCCAATGTCGAAGGAATTCGAGAGTTGATCTTAGCAGAGGCCCACAGTTCGCGGTATTCTATTCACCCGGGCGCCGCGAAGATGTACCAGGACTTACGGCAGCACTATTGGTGGCGCAGAATGAAGAAAGATATCGTTGCGTATGTCGCTCGGTGTCTAAATTGTCGGCAGGTGAAATATGAGCACCAGAGACCTGGTGGTGTATTCCAGAGGATTGAAATTCCCGAGTGGAAATGGGAGCGGATCACTATGGACTTCGTTACTGGACTTCCTTTGACTCGGAGGAAATTTGATGCTATTTGGGTCATTGTTGATAGGCTGACCAAATCAGCACACTTTATTCCAATGTCTGTCTCCTACTCGTCGGAGAGGTTAGCGGAGGTTTACATTAGGGAGATTATTCGTCTCCATGGGGTGCCAGTATCCATTATCTCTGATCAGGGTACGCAGTTTACCTCGCGGTTCTGGAGAGCGGTCCAGCAGGAGTTAGGCACCCAGGTTCAGTTGAGTACAGCATTTCATCCTCAGACGGATGGCCAGTCCGAGAGGACTATTCAGATTCTTGAGGACATGCTTCGAGCATGTGTTATTGATTTCGGAGGCTCGTGGGACCGGTTTCTGCCATTAGCAGAGTTCGCCTACAATAACAGTTACCAGTCTAGCATCCAGATGGCTCCGTATGAGGCGTTGTATGGTAGGCGATGTCGATCACCAGTTGGATGGTTTGAACCGAGAGAGGCTTAGTTCAGGAGGCCTTGGATAAGGTCAAGACTATTCAGGAGAGATTGCGTTCAGCTCAGTCCAAGCAAAAGACTTATGCGGATCGTAAGGTTCGAGATGTAGATTTCATGGTTGGTGAACGAGTATTGCTCCGGGTGTCGCCTATGAAGGGCGTGATGAGGTTCGGGAAGAAGGGCAAGCTCAGCCCTAGGTATATTGGTCCATTTGAGATTCTAGACAGAGTGGGAGGGGTGGCTTACGGATTAGCTTTGCCGCCTAGCTTATCAGCCGTGCATCCAGTTTTTCATGTATCTATGCTTCGGAGATACCACGGCGATCCCACACATGTGTTAGACTTCAGTACTGTCCAATTGGACAATGATCTATCTTACGAGGAGGAGCGGTACCCATCCTAGACCGGCAGGTTCGACAGTTGAGGTCGAAGAGTTATCCTTCTGTGCGTGTTCAGTGGAGAGGTCAGCCTCCTGAGGCATCGACCTGGGAGTCCGAGTCTGATATGCGGAGCCGCTACCCACACTTGTTTCCTGACTCGGGTACTTCTTTCTTTTGTCCGTTCGAGGACGAACGGTTGTTTTAGAGGTGGAGATTGTGACGACCCAAAGGGTCATCACTTGTTTATTTAATCATTCCGAGCTTTTGAGGTCTTGAAAACCTCATTTATAGTTACCTCGATTTGCGTGCACAGTCCGGGCACAAAGCTGGAAAAGATTTATGTTGAAATATGTGAAATATGTGAAAAAGTAGAGGAATTTTGATATTAATATTGATATGGTTGACTTTGGTCAACATTTTTGGTAAACGGACCCGGATCCGTGATTTGACTATTTCAGAAAATCCGTAGAAAAATATGGAACTTGGGCATATGTCCGGAATTGAAATCCGAGGTCTAGAACCCCGGTAAAAGAATTTTTCTGTTAAATTGTTTTCCGAAAATGTTTAAGGAAAATGAAACTGAATTTTGATTAAAAAGTACTGGTATCGGGCTCGTATTTTGGTTCCGACGCCCGGTACAGGTCATATATATTGGTTAAGCGCTTCCTGTAAAGTTTGGTTGAAAACGGACGTCGTTTGACGTATTTCGGCCTTAAATTGGAAAGTTTGGAAATTATGAACTCTTAAAGAATTCTTGAGCTTTAAGGCTCAATTCATTGATTTTGATGTTATTTTAGCGATTTGATCGCGCGAGCAAGTTCGTATGATGTTTTTGAGTTAGTGTACATATTTGGTTTGGAGCCCGAGGGCTCGGGAGTGTTTCGGAGGGGGTTCGGGGTGTTTTTGGACTTAGAAAACCAGCAGATTTTCTGCAATTTTTACACAGATACTTTACCCTACGCGATCGCGGACTTGTTCACGCGATCGCGTTGAGTATCGAGATAAGGCAGTGCGTTGTCACGTTACTCAACGCGATCGCGGCTGTCTTCACGCGATCGCGAAGCTTTCCGTCTTTCTTCAACGCGATCGCAGCCGTCTGCACGCGATCGCGTAGCTTTCCGTTTTTCTTCAACGCGATCGCGACCCTTTTCACGCGATCGCGTAGTACAAATGAGCCACCCAGCGAAATTCTTCTACGCGATCGCGGCATTGTCCACGCGATCGCGTAGTGTTGAACCATTGCCTTCCGCGATCGCGACCCAATTCACGCGATCGCGTAGAACAAAAATTTCGCCCAGTGAATTTAATACAGAGAACAGAACAGAAACGGGATAAAAATCCCATTTCTGTTCAAACCCCTTCTCCACAGCATTTTAGACGATTTTGAGGCATTTCTTCATCAAAGTTCATTGGGTAAGTATTGTTAACTCGTTTTCTTCATTTTTCATCAACATCAATCAAATCCTTAGGCTTAAACATGTATAAATTGGTTGAAAATTGGAGAAATGGGTATAGTTAGGGCTTTCAAAGAATTTGCGATTTAGACCTCGTTTTGGAGTCGAACTTAAGAACAAATTGTATATTTGAACTCATGGAAGATTGGGTGAAATTAATTTGGTTCGAAACTTGAGTTTCGATTATGTGGGCCCGGGGTCGGTTTTTACTATTCCAGGCAGAATATTGTAAAAACCATATTTAGCAATATGAACTAGTTTGTTAAGTAGAATTGATGATATTAAATCAATTGTGTATAGATACGATTGGATTGGAGTCAAATTCAAAAGGAAAAGGCATTGCTACGGATTGAATCGTTCGTAAACTTTCGAGGTAAGTGTTTGTTCTATCCTAGCTTGAGGGAATAGGATTATGTGTTATGTGTTATGTGATCGAGTGCGGTGTATGGGGCTGTGGTGACGAGCATCCATACACCGGCGTCTAGTATGACCGTGAGTCGTTGGAAAATGATATTTTGAGATATATTACATGTGAATCGTTATTGTTCTCCCTTGTTGGGACTTGTTGTGAAGATAATTATTGATTGCCCTTGATGGGACGATTTATGAATTGTTGTTTCTTTCTTTGCCCTTAATTGTGATTGTTATTTGGGTGAGGAAGAGTGATAATGCACGAAGGGTGATGCCGTGCCATGTTTATTTATTTATGCACGAAGGTTAATGCCGTGCCATGTTTATTTATTGATTATGCACGAAGGATCATGCCGTGCCCTGTTATTGAACCATGTACGAAGGATCATGCCGTACTATGGATGTGAGGATGAGAGTAAAAGCACGAAGGGTGATGCCGTGTACTTTATTTGTTTATTTGGTGAGGATGAGAGTAAAAGCACGAAGGGTGATGCCGTGTACTTTATTTGTTTATTTGGTGAGGATGAGAGTAAAAGCACGAAGGGTGATGCCGGGCAACTGCTTGCTATTTCTTGAAGTGATATTATTCGTGTTTACATTATACTTTGTTTTTCTTTGTGAAATTATTAACTGTGGTTAGTTGTTAAATTCTTTAAGATATTTCTTATAGTGTTATTACTTGATTATTTCTTGTTATTTTGTGGTACACATATATATATTGAATTGCACAGGTTTATGTGAGTGTCTGGTCCTAGGCTTGTCACTACTTCGCCGGGATAGGCCGGGCACTTACCAGCACATGGGGTCGGTTGTGCTGATACTACACTTCTGTGCGTTTTTGCACAGGTCCAGGTTACGATCAGGAGCAGTAGCCGCAGTAAATCGATTGCGTGGGAGCTAATCATATTTGAGACCGAGGTAGCTTGTAGACGTCCGCAAGCCCGGCGTCTCTTTCTTTATTTATGTTATTAGTTGTAGTCTCTTTGTTCCGAGACAAACAGAATTATGTTATATTTCCTTCAGACTTTTATGTGTAGTATTCCATAGTAGTTTGTGAGTTGGTGACTCCAAGTCTTGGGTAGAGGGTTTCAGTATGGTTTTACTTTAAAATTGCTTAATACTATTTCTATAAAGTATTCCGCATTTATTTAATTAAAATTGTGTTAATAACAGGATAGTATGAATACAGTGGCTTGCCTAGCTACCACGAGTAGGCGCCATCACGATCAGACTAATGAGCTCAGCTGAGTCCGAGATTTATTGGCCCTTTTGAGATTTGAAGCATGTTGGGGAGGTTTCTTATGAGCTGGCCTTACCTTCCAGCTTAGTCGGGGCCATCCCGTAATTCATGTCCCTATGCTCTGGGGATACCATGGTAACCGTCGCACATGTTGGGTTTCACTTCTGTTCAGCTATACGAGGATCTGCCTTATGTTGAGGAGCTAGTGGCCATCCTGGACAGGCAAGTCAGGAAGCCAAGGTCAGAGAACATCACTTCAGTAAAGGTTCAGTGGCAGGGTCAGCCGGCCGAGGAGGCGACTTGGGAGACCGAGCAGGATATGCGCAACTAGTACCCCCATCGCTTCACCACTCCAGGTATGTTTTCTATGCTCGTTCGAGGACGAATGAATCTTTTAAGTGTGGGAAGAGGTAACGACCCGACCGGTCGTTTTTGAAAATTATGCCCCGATGCCCAATCTAACTATTTCCTTAAGTTCATCTCTGCTATTGTAGTTCGCCGGGAGGTTCGGTTATAGAATTTGAAGCGTTTTGGAACACTTAGTCCCTAAATGAGAGCCTTATAGTTGAAAAATGGCCCGTATTTGGAACAACATTAAGACGGCCTCGGAATGGAAATCCGATGGTTCCATTAGCTCCGTTAGGTGATTTTGGGGTTGGGAGCGCATTCGGAATATATTTTGGAGG
This sequence comes from Nicotiana noctiflora, assembly GCA_032618575.1. Classification (NCBI taxonomy): domain Eukaryota; kingdom Viridiplantae; phylum Streptophyta; class Magnoliopsida; order Solanales; family Solanaceae; genus Nicotiana; species Nicotiana noctiflora. Next base: position 263,717 of record JASVEL010000073.1, read on the forward strand.
TCCGTAGCTCAATTAGGCTTGAAATGCCGAAGTTTGAAATTTTGGCGAATCCGAACGATAGGTGAGATTTTGATCCGGGGGTCGGAATGGAATTCCGACAATTTATGTAGCTTCGTTATCTGATTTTATATATGTCCGTTAAATTTTAGGTCATTCGGACGCCGTTTGGTCGGGTTTTTGATTAAATGCGTGTTTTGGAAGTTTTAGAAGAACTTAAGCTTGAATTCGATGTAATTTGATGGTATTGGCGTTGTTTGATGCATGTCGATGATTGGAACAAGTTTGCATGATGTTTTAGGAGGTGTTAGTATTTTTGGTTGAGGTCCCGGGGGCCTCGGGGTGATTTCGGATGGTTAACGGAAACTTTTGATGTTGGAAAACTTCATAACAGGCGAAGATGTAAATGAGTATGCACAAGACCTCACTTTAAACGATCATATCTCCCGTTATATAAAGAGTTGTGTGAGCTACAACCTATCAACAAACCTATCAACCTTTGAGTTTAGTTTCTAACTCAACAAACCGTTCATCATTTGGAGGTATATACAGAAAGTTAAGACCATTTTTCTGGGCATGTGTCAGTAGCGCGGCCTTAGCGCGGGAGCGCTAGTAGCCCGCGCTAATGGATTATTTTCTGCCTCAACCCGCGCTAATTAGCGCGGGCGCGCTAGTAGCAGGCCCCTAAATACCCCAAGACCGGGAATAGAGAGCTCCAAAGTCATTTTTGGGGCAGGGCTTGCTCTCTCAAGAGGAATCCGTCCTACTCTTCATTTCTATGATCCAAGGTAAGATTTTTGGAGTATTTTGAGTTGATTACTACTCCTAAACACTTATATTAACATGGATTAATCTTGAAAATCTTTATATTTTCAAGAAATTCCTTCAAGAGCTCAAAAGGAGGTTTTTGCAAGATTTCTTCCAAAAGGTAAATCCTACACCTTAGACTTATATATATGGATATATTATGGGAATATGAGTATGAATCAAGTATTACAACTTATGGCATGGTAATTGGAAGTCATAAATTCCCAATTTAAATACATGAACATGGTAGGGATTTAAAGGTGTTTATTTGATGGAATTTTGTTGGTTGGGTGTGAATGGATGGTCATACATGTGTATTTGGAAGTTATAAATTGGTTAGGAATGATGGTGAGATGAATTGTTGGTTAATTGTGATAGTTGGAAGAACCAATACTATAGTTATGAGGTGAAAATAACCATGCCTACAAGGTGTTTGATAATATGCCTAAATGGCATAAGTTATGGAATTTATGATCAATATTGGCCCTATTTAATGTTGAATTGTAGATTAAAGTTACATAACTATATTGGATCATCGTAGTATCATTAAGGGGCGAATTTCGGATATGTATGGCTAAAAATGCTGTCTTTTAGAAATCGAGCTTCATCGATGTTTGTGTGATCTTGGTCATTTTTTATATTTTTTTGTATTAGCTTAGAATTTAATTGTAGAATAAATTACTTGAATTATTATTTACAATATGCAATTTATTTGGATAGAGTTCAGCCACTCGGAGTCGGATACGCGTGGCAACGGAGTCGTTTCTTAGCGGTTTTGTACCGGAATTGAGGTAAGTGACTTGTCTAACCTTGCGTGGGGGAACCTTCTCCCCTAGGATATTATGTATTGATTTAAAGCCTTGTACACGAGGTGACGGGCGTGTACATGCGCATATTGTTGGAAAACCACCTTTCTTGAACTGCTCAAATTGTCATATTCTTTTTATTTAATTGATTACATTGTAATACTTACGTGATATTCGTTAGAAAAACATGATTAGATAGGATTATCTGTCTAAGTGCCTACTTGTCTAACTTGAACTTCTTGAACTTGTCGATGCTGGTTTGGTGTAAATTGTAGTTATTTGTTACATATCTATCTGTGCTTTTCCTCTTACTGATTATGTTTGTGTTTGTGGACTGCGGGTTCAATTCCAGGAGATCCTGAGTTATTGGTAGGGACTACGGGTTCAATTCCCGGAGATCCTAAGTTATTGGTAGGGACTGCGGGTTCAATTCTCGGAGATCCTGAGTTATTGGTAGGGACTGCGGGTTCAATTCCCGGAGATCCTGAGTTATTGGTAGGGACTGCGGGTTCAATTCCCGGAGATCCTGAGTTATTGGTAAGGACTGCGGGTTCAATTCCCGGATATCCTGAGTTATTGGTAGGGACTGTGGGTTCAATTCCCGAAGATCCTGATTTATTGGTAGGTACTGCGGGTTCAATTCCCGAAGATCATGAGTTATTGGTAGGGAGTGTGGGTTCAATTCCCGGAGATCCTAAGTTATTGATTGAGTTTGTTACTTGTTGTTATTTAATTGTAGACGGTTACAGTAATTACTTTATTGTTGTTATTTCGAAATTATTATCATTTAAACTGCTTAATATTGTTAATATCATAATGTTATTGTTTCTCTCAGTAGGGCGCTGACCTTCCTCGTCACTACTCCATCGAGGTTAGGCTTGGCACTTACTGAGTACCGCCGTGGTGTACTCATGCTACTCTTCTGCACACTTTTGTTGTGCAGATCCAGGTACATCAGGACAGGCTCACACCAGGTGATTCAGCAGCGCTTTGGGAGACCTCGAGGTATGATCCGCTACGTCCGCGGATCCGGAGGCCTTCCTTCTATTCTATTAGCGCTAGCAGATGTTTTACTTCATTCCGTTGTTAGATACTCTTTACACATAGAGCTACAGTTGTATGTTCTCTTTTAGTCTGTGTTACCCGTGGGATTCCGGATTCTTGGTGGTGTTTTATATAGTGTATTTGACGGGTGTATGTGCCAAGCGGCACGGATTACATCCCCTTTTATCTTATTTTTCGCTAATTCTTATTAAATTTTCATAAACTGGTATATTCCGCAACGTGTTAGGCTTACCTAGTCATGGGGACTGGGTGCCATCACGACATGTTCATGATTGGTGAACTTGGGTCGTGACACCTTGCAAGTCTAGCCTATTAGACTTAAGTCAATTTGTTACAAACTTAGCCTATTTAGAACTTGGCCAGTGTTTTCTAAATTGAAGAATTATCAAAGTTGGTCAGTTGCAAGACTGACCACTCTTTATTACTTATTTCAATTATGACCTCTTTTTATGTTGTTTTCAATTTTAGCCATTTAACTACCTAAAACATGTTTACAGACTTAGCCACTTCTGAAATTACTACACTATTGCAGCTATAACCAATGTGACCTAAGCGTTTTAGGTATTAACAGTAATCAACTAACACAGAATTATTGCAAACATAGCCCTTTTCACATCAAATTGCATACATAGCCATGAAATCAGAGTTACTTGTCGTTTAACCAAACCTCAGAGAAGAGGTTGAATATTGTTGAATTTCAATCAAAAGACTTATAATCCAGATTCCAAACACAGTATATCAATTGAACATAAAGCAGGCATAGTCAGAACTTTTCTCATGTCAAAAGGCTACTGAAACCCTAATCATGCTTGATGTATTTGACTAAGCATAGATAGGCAGAAATTTATCAAAGAAGCTTCAAAGAAGACATGATTTAAACAAAGAAACACCACTAAACATGGATTTTTCAGAAGATAAGATTAATCTATCATGCAGTGGCTTAAACGGCTAACAAGAAGAAAATCTAGACAAAAAATATACTAAAACATGGAGATGATGAAGAAAGCAAGCAAAGAAGACAAAAATCACAGAAAAACGTAAACAATAACGAAAAAGAGGAGGGGGACTTAGCTTTCAGGATTTGTCTCCTGAGCTTCCCCGTATTTCTTTCTTTGTTCTTTCTTTTCTTTTCTTCTTTTTCGTTTTCCAGTTTTCTTTTCTTTTCAGACATAAGACTTCAGATTTGAATTCTTTTTTATTAGGAAATGGGTTTTAGAGATGCAAAGATGAGATCTTTTGGTGTGGGATTTGTTTAAGTCGGCCGGAGTTAGGGTTCCGACGACTTATTTCAAAGATTCGAGGAGCTCGGAGAATATTCGAAGGAAAGGGTTACATGGGGTGAAAGATCAAGAAGAGGCGGTTTAGGGGTGTTATTTTGGAGGCTAGTATCAAAAGTGGTGGTCACCGGAGAAGAACTCCGGTGACCGAGTTTTCAAGATCTTGGGGTTTTTGGGGTCTTCTTGGTTTTTTCAGGGTGGTTTGGGGTAGAGGAGTGAGAGGAGGGTGGTTTGAGGATCAGAAGTTGGTGGAGACCGCCATGAGAGACGGCCAGTCTCCATGGCCGGTCAAGCTTTGAGAGAGGAAGAAGGGAGAAGAAGAAGAACAAGAAAGAGGCGGCTAGGGTTTGAATGAGGGAAATGGCCGGCCATCTCTTTGAGACTGGGTTTAAATACCCGTTACGTTTGACTGATCCCTGGCCGTTAGATCATTGATGATCAATGGCCAGGATATATTGCTCCAAAATGCTGTCGTTTGGTTAAAAACCAAGGCTGACTCACATCCGTTAGATCTCATAAATGGACGGCCCAGATTAAACCATAAAATCTTATTAATTAGTTATTTTCGGATAAAACCTCAGCCGTTGGATTTGAAGAGATGAACGACTGAGATTGCTGTTACTTAAAGAACTGGACCGGATTTCATATTTGGTTTGGGCCAATGTGTATTGGGTTTACATATTTGGCCCAATTCAGTATTTTTTGTGTATTTTCTTTGTATTTTAATTTTTTTTGTATTTCTTGTTGTATTTTATTCTCTATTTTTATATTATTTTTCAATTACTCAAATTCTTTTAATTTCCTATTTTCTCCAATTTTTCTGATATTTTTTGACATTTTTTTATTTTTCCATATTTTTCGTTATTATTGCCTTTTTTTTTTGTTTTCCTTTTAACCACTTAAATTGAAATACTTGTATTTAACCTATTTTTTTTAATTTTTTAATTTTAATCTCTAATTGTTCAATCACGTAAATGCATCATATTTCAATCAAAATATGTAATGCACATAAAAATATTATTTATTTTAATTTTGGAATTTGTTGCTTAGGACAAAAATCACGTGCTCACAACTTACGATGTTGCGAAAACATATTGAGTCACACCGAAACCAGTACGCTTGTGACTTTTAACATGTTTTGGCTTCGCCGAGATTTAGGATTTGAGTCACATTAGATGTGCACTCGTATTAGGGAAGGTATATTTTAGAATCGTGCCTATATCATCTAACGGCTTATTATTCTTTCGGAGAGACCGTGGCATTTACTAAAGATCTTCCCGAATCTATCACATTATTATTTGTTTATATGGGGGCCTCGCTTATTCGTTTTCATACGAGGCTCGTCCCATTCGATTTTTATAGTCCAATCCTAGCAAATAACTATATTTTCTACCATTGGTTTATCCTTATTCATTTTAATTACATTATAATTTCAGAAGTAAGTCCAGGCCTTATCATTTTATATTACTGGGCCTGGACATTTGTGCTCACATACAGCAAACCAGCTTTTGTATCTGGGTTCCAGAAACCCGGGTTATGCTGAAGCCTTTATACAGAAGCCCAGTTTTAAGCCAAGTTAGATCCAGGCCTGCATTGTTCCTTAGGCCCAGACCAAACAAGAAAAAGGAGAGACAGAACTGATAACTCATAATATACATAGATACTCGATATCAAAAGGTGAATCAATTCAAATTGTATTTATTGATAAATGCGAAACAGGAATACAAAATTAACTATATCAAATCTAAATTACCATTATCTAACACTATCTTATTTGAATAACAGACTGCCTTTGTTTTTACATTCTTATCAGCTATTTTTAAACTATTGAAACAGGATAATTATTAATTAAAGGTAATAGAGTATTACTTAACTATGTAAAACATGATTATTATTTAACATGTTACTAATTATAACTCATATTTTTCTAATTGTAATTATTAAATGCTAATTGTAATTCAAATAGTAGGCTGATTGTATAACTATGTCGATCAGTCTTATAGTTCTTAACTACTGATTTTTAAATCATGCAGCTTACAGTTGTTACTGAACTCTGAAAATGAAGAGATTGGCTAAAGCTAAGTTAATGACCTCATTATAATTCGTATAATCACTGTTGTTATATGCCTGTTACGATTTAAAGCTATGTGAGTTAGTTTAAACTAATTAACCTATTTTTAAACTAAGCTAAGTGATTACGATTATTAATACCCTAATCTACATTCTATTCTATTACATTGCCTTTCAGCATCATCTCACGCTTCATGTATTTCACTTATACAACCATTTCTGTGACGACCCAAAGGGTCATCACTTATTTTGTAAATTATTTCAAGCTTCTGAGGCCTTGAAAACCTCATTTTATGTTGCCTCGATTTACGTGCACGATCCGAGCATGTAGCCGGAAAGATTTTGTGATAGAAAATATGAATTCTATGAGAAATTTGGATAAAATGATATTAATATTGATATGGTTGACTTCGGTCAACATTTTTGGTAAACGGATCCGGACCTGAAATTGGATGGTCCCGAAAGGTCCGTAGGAAAATATGGGACTTGGACATGCGTCCGGGGTCGAATTCTGAGGCCTAGAGCCCAAGTTATGAATTTTTCTGTGAAATTGTTTTTGATGTAATTGTTAAAGGAAAATAAATTAATTGACCTTGGTATCGGGCTCGTATTTTGGTTCCGACGCCCGGTACAAGTCTTAAATATTATATATGTGCTTTCTGCAAAGTTTGGTGACATTTGGATGTCGTTTGATATGTTTTGGACCTTGAGTTCCAAGTTTGAAGGTTTTGAAAACCAAAAGTATAAAAATCATGAACTTGAGGCTTGATTTGATGAAAACGATGTGTTATTGGCGATGTGATCGCACGAACAAGTTCATAATGTGTTTTTGATGTTGTGTACATGTTTGGTTTGGAGCCGGGGGGCTCGGGTAAAGATTTGATAGGCCGTTGGTTTAAATTCTGAATTTTTGCACTGCTGGTTTTTCACCCAGCTGTTGGCTTCGCAATTGCGAAGCATTTCTCGCAATTGCGAAGGGGCAGATCAAGGCAGGGCTCGCAAATGCGAACCCTGATCGCAAATGCGAAGTCCCCTCATGCCCAGCCTTGTTCACAAATGCGAACAATAGTTCGCAACTGCGAACATCCCCATGTCCTGCCTATGTTCGCAAATGCGAACCATAGTTCGCAAATGCGAACATTCCCATATCTAGCCTTGTTCGCAAATGCGAACAATAGTTTGCAAATGCGAACATTCCCCTATACTGCCTGTGTTCGCAAATGCGAACAATAGTTCGCAAATGCGAACATTCCCCTATCCTGCCAGTGTTCGCAAATGCGAACTTCCCAGCCTTAGCTTATTTTTCAAACTCCAAAAATTGGTCGGGGTTCGCAATTGCGAACCCATGTTCGCAAATGCGAACACAGAGACCTGTAAAACACGATTTTCCTGTTCATTTCTTCACATTTCACACCCAAAAACACCCATTTGCGACTCTTCACGGATTCCTTCTTCTTCAAAACAATTGTAAGTCACTTTTTACTTAATTCTTTCAATTCCTAACATCATTAAACATGTTTTTCAATAGAAATCAAAGGTTTTCATGGTAGAATTTCTTGTTTTTGATAGAATATAGGGTTTTTCATAAATCGGGAAATTGGACCTCGAATTGAGGTCCGATTTTGAAACAAATCATATACTTGAACTCGTGGGGGGATGGGTAATCGGATCCGAACCCCAAGTTCCGACCATGTGGGCCCGGGGTCGAAATTCACTATTCCGGGCAGAATGTTGTAAAAGTTGTAATTGGCCTTAGGAATTAGTTTGTTGAGTAGTATTGATGATATTAAATAAATTGTGTATAGATACGATTGGATTGGAGCCAAATTTGAAAGGAAAAGGCATTGCCACGGATTGAATTGTTCATAAACATTCGAGGTAAGTGTTTGTTCTCTCCTAGCTTGAGGGAATAGGATTATGTGCTATGTGTTATGTGATCGAGTGTCGTGTATGGGCTGTGGTGACGAGCATCTATACACTGGCGTCTAGTATGACCGTGAGTCGTTAATAATTCTTATTGTGAGACATATTTGCAGATAAATTGTTGAACCTTTGCCAGGTTGTAGAATTGTTATTGTTCTCCCTTGTCGGGACTTGTTGTGAAGATGATTATTGATTGCCATTGTTGGGACGGTTTATGAATTACTGTTTCATTCTTTGCCCTTAACTGTGATTGTTATTTGGGTGAGGAAGAGTGATAATGCACGAAGGGTGATGCCGTGCCTTGATTTATTATTTACGCAAGAAGGTTAATGCCGTGCCATGTTTTATTATTTATGCACGAAGGTTAATGCCGTGCCATGTTTTATTGACTATGCACGAAGGATCATGCCGTGCCCTGTTATTGAACCATGTACGAAGGATCATGCCGTACTATGGATGTGAGGATGAGAGTAAAAGCACGAAAGGTGATGCCGTGTGTTATTTACTTATTTGGTGAGGATGAGAGTAAAAGCACAAAGGGTGATGTCGTGCAACTGCTTGTTATTCCTTGACTTGATATTACTTGTGTTTCCATTATACTTTGTTTTCCTTGTGAACTTATTAATTGTTGTTAATTGTTGACTTCTTTGAGATATTCCTTATTGTGTTATTACTTGGTTATTTCTTGTTATTCTGTGGTATACATATATATTGAACTGCACAGGTTTATGTGGGTGTCTGGTCCTAGGCTTGTCACTACTTCGCCGGGATAGGCCGGGCACTTACCAGCACATGGGGTCGGTTGTGCTGATACTACACTTCTGTGCGTTTTTGCACAGGTCCAGGTTACGATCAGGAGCAGCAGCAGTAAATCGATTGCGTGGGAGTTGATCACATTTGAGACCGAGGTAGCTTGCGGACGTCCGCAGGCCCGGCGTCTCTCTCTTTATTTATGTTACTAGCTGTAGTCTCTTTGTTCCGAGACAAACAGAATTATGTTATATTTCTTTCAAACTTTTATGTGTAGTATTCGGTAGTAGTTCGTGAGTTGGTGACTCCACGTCTTGGGTAGAGGATTTCAGTATGATTTTCATCTTGTAATTAGTTATTTCTATTTCGATAAAGTATTCCGCATTTATTTAATTAAAATTGTGTTAAAAACAGGATATGAAATATTGCTAAAAATAGGATAGTGTGAACAAAGTGGCTTGCCTGGCTATCACGAGTAGGCGCCATCACGATCCTGATGTTGGGGGGAAAATCCGGGTCGTGACAAGTTGGTATCAGATCTCTAGGTTACATAGGTCTCACCACTCACGAACAAGCTTAGTAGAGTTTGAGAGGTAGGTATGGAGACGTCTGTACTTGTCCTCCAGAGTCTATTGAGTTAGGAAAGAGTCTCTCATTTGCTCTTTTTTGTCGTGTGACTTGTTCCTCAATTACTAACTAAACTTCTATTCTGTCCTTTCGCAGATGGTGAGGACACGCGCTTCTTCGTCCGCGACCAGCAGCCTGAGGCCTAGGCAGCTCCCGTGAGGGGCAGGGGCTGAGGCCATATCGTAGGCCATAGTAGGAGAAGAGCTCAGCCCTCGGCAGCTATTCTAGAGGTGGAGCCTCAGATTGAGACTGGCGAGGAGGTTCCAGTCCTAGCAGCTCCAATGGGCCCAGCTCGGGTCCCGGGAGAGGCTTTATTTACCCCGGATCTTCGGGAGGCTTTGGTCGAGAATAGCGGGATTTATGGACGGCATTGCCAGAGCGGGCTTATTATCGGTTGCACCAGCCGCTTCTCAGGCCGGAGGAGGGGCCCAGAACTCCTGTTGCTCGTACTGCGGAGCCAGTAGCTCCTCAGCCTCAAGCACTAGTGGTTCGGCCAGCTGTGGCCACTCGGTCAGGTACCACGGCTCATGCGGGAGATGGAGCGGCCATGACTTCTGATTCTTATTCGGTTGCCATGAGATTCTCGAAGACTATGGGGATCGTGGAGACAAATGGAGTTGACTTCTGTACATTCGAGGCTTGCGGGATGCGCCAAGACTTGGTGGAGAAGATTATTGCTTGACTCGACCGGCGGGGTCCCCGGCTTTATCATGGGATCGGTTTGCGAACTATTTACGGAGAAGTTTCTCCCTCTGCTACTCGGCGGGATGTACTTCGAAGGCGGTTTGAGCGCCTCCATCGGTGGCCGTATGACGGTCACACGGTATGAGACGAGATTTGTCAATTTGGCTCGTCATGCGGTGGTGATACTTCCCACGGAGCGGGAGAGGGTCCGCGGGTTTATAGATGGGCTTAATCAACCAATTAGACTCCAGATGGCTTTGGGCGTGGGGAGTGACATATCATTTCAGGAGGCAGCTAATGCAGCACGCCGAGTTGAGATGGCTCTTGCTCGGGGAGGCGGTTATTCTTCGGACAAGAGGCCTCGTCATTCGAGGCGAGTTTAGTGGTTCTTCTTCTAGTGGCGAGAGAATCCTTTGATAGAGGCCGGTCTTCCGGGCCTTTTCATTCCGCCCTTCGAGCTTCACGGGGTGGACCGGGTGATCGTGGTTTTCATGGGCATTATTCGGACCGACCTCCTGTTAATGCTCGGCCTCTTCGGAGTGTTCGTGGAGGCCATTTAGGTCGTCGGGGCCAGCAACCCTATCAATCTAAGAGTTGCTACGGTTGTGGTGACCCGGGTCATTTTATCAGGTATTGCCCTCGAGCAGCGGGCAACTCTCAGCAGCGAGGTCCTCGTCCCATGATTCAGGCCCCAGCTGACCCTCAGCCTGCCCAGCCAGCCAAAGGCGGGGGTAGAGATTATAGAGGTGGAGGTCGAGACCGTAGAGGTGGAGACCGTCCGGCCAGAGGTAGAGGTCAGCCAGTTGATGGTCGTCCTAGAGACGCAGCTCAGAGGGGAGGTGCAGATCCCCGATTCTATGCTTTACCAGCCAGGCCAGAGGCGGAGGCATCAGATGCCGTGATTACAGGTACTATTCTTGTGTGTGGCAGAGGTGCTTCAGTATTATTTGACCCTGGATCTACATATTCCTATGTGTCTTCCTACTTTGCACCGTATTTGGCCGTGCCCAGCTATGCTCTGGATATTCCAGTTTATGTGGCTACATCAATGGGTGACTCCATTGTAGTCGGCCGAGTGCATCGTTCGTGCGTAGTTATATTTGGGGGTCTTGAGACCCGTGTTGATCTGTTGCTTTTGGATATGGTGGATTTTGATGTCATATTGGGGATGGACTGGTTGTCCCCACACCATGCTATTCTAGATTATCATGCTAAGACTGTGACCTTAGCCTTGCTGCCAGAATCACCCCGACTAGAGTGGAAAGGTACCTCAAGCCACTCCGCTCGCCTTGTTATTTCCTATGTTAAGGCTCGACGCATGGTCGAGAAGGGGTGTCTAGATTATCTGGCTTATGTCCGTGATTCCAACGCAGAGGTTCCTTCCATTGAGTCAGTCCCTATTGTACGGGAGTTTCCTGAGGTTTTTCCTTCAGACCTGCCGGGCATGCCACCCGACAGGGATATTGATTTCTGTATTGATCTGGCACCGGGCACTCGGCCCATCTCTATTCCACCCTATCGTATGGCCCCGCCGGAGCTAAAAGAGTTGAAAGATCAGTTGCAGGACCTTCTTGAGAAGGGCTTTATCAGGCCCAGTGTTTCCCCCTAGGGAGCACTTGTATTATTTGTAAAGAAGAAAGATGGCTCGATGCAGATGTGTATTGATTACCGGCAATTAAACAAAGTGACAATAAAGAATAAGTATCCACTGCCGAGGATTGATGATTTGTTTGACCAGCTCCGGGGAGCGAGGGTATTCTCAAAGATAGACTTGAGGTCGGGCTACCATCAGCTGAAGATCAGGGCGGCTGACATTCCTAAGACAGCCTTTCACTCTAGATATGGGCATTATGAGTTCTTGGTCATGTCCTTCGGGTTGACCAATGCCCCAGCAGCATTCATGGAGTTGATAAATCGGGTATTCAGGCCTTACTTAGATCTGTTCGTGATAGTCTTTATAGATGACATCCTGGTGTACTCCCGCGGCCAGGAAGAGCACGAGCAGCACCTCAGAGTGGTTCTTCAGACTCTGAAAGATAACCGGCTATATGCCAAATTTTCTAAATGTGAGTTCTGGCTGAGTTCGGTAGCATTTCTGGGTCACATTGTATCGGTGGAAGGTATTCAAGTAGACCCAAAGAAGATTGAGGCAGTCCAGAATTGGCCTCGACCAGCTTCGGTGACTAAGATCCGGAGTTTCTTGGGATTAGCAGGTTACTACCGTCGATTTGTAGAGGGTTTTCTTCTATTGCAGCCCCGATGACCGGGTTGACCCAGAAGGGTGTCCGGTTCCAGTGGTCGAGAGGAGTGTGAGGCGAGCTTTCGAAAGCTCAAGACGGCCTCGACCACCGCACCGGTGTTGATACTACCTACATGTGCGGGGCCTTATACGGTTTATTGTGATGCATCTCGTATAGGGCTTGGAGCGGTATTGATGCCAGGATGGTAAGGTTATCGCTTATGCTTCGAGGCGGTTAAAGATACATGAGAAGAATTATCCGGTTCATGATCTTGAGTTAGCAGCAGTGGTTCTTGTTTGATCAAGCGGAGGCATTATCTATATGGTGTGACATGTGAGGTGTACAATGATCACAAAAGCCTACAGTACTTGTTCAAGCAAAAGGAGTTGAATCTACGACAGCGGAGATGGTTAGAGTTGCTAAAAGACTATGATGTTACTATCTTATATCACCCAGGTAAGGCCAATGTGGTGGCCGATGCATTGAGTAGAAAGTATGCCGGCATGGGTAGTCTTGCATACATTCCGGTCAATCAGAGACCATTAGCTCTAGATGTCCAGGCCTTAGCCAACCGGTTCGTGAGATTAGACATTTCTGAGCCTAGCAGGGTGTTAGCCCGCACGGTCGCTCGTTCTTCTTTATTAGAGCGTATCCGTGAGAGGCAATTTGATGATCCTCATTTGCGTGAGTTGAGAGATACAGTACAGCGGGGAGGTGCCACACGGGTAAATCTAGATGATGATGGGGTATTGAAATTGCAGGGTCGAGTTTGGGTGCCCAATGTCGAAGGGATTCGAGAGTAAATCTTAGCGGAGGCCCACAATTTGCGGTATTCGATTCACCCAGGCGATGCGAAGATGTACCAGGACTTACAGCAGCACTATTGGTGGCGCAGAATGAAGAAAGATATCGTTGCGTATGTCGCTCGGTGTCTAAATTGTCAGCAGGTGAAATATGAGCACCAGAGACCTGGTGGTGTATTCCAGAGGATTGAAATTCCCGAGTGGAAATGGGAGCGGATCACTATGGACTTCGTTACTGGACTTCCTTTTACTCGGAGGAAATTTGATGCTATTTGAGTCATTGTTGATAGGCTGACCAAGTCAGCACACTTTATTCCAGTATCTGTCTCCTACTCGTCGGAGAGGTTAGCGGAGGTTTACATTAGGGAGATTGTTCGTCTCCATGGAGTGCCAGTATCTATTATCTCCGATCGGGGTACGCAGTTTACCTCGCGGTTCTGGAGAGCGGTCCAGCAGGAGTTAGGCACCCAAGTTCAGTTGAGTACAACATTTCATCCTCAGACGGATGGCCAGTCCGAGAGGACTATTCAGATTCTAGAGGACATGCTTCGAGCCTGTGTTATTGATTTCGGAGGCTCGTGGGACCAGTTTCTGCCATTAGCAGAGTTCGCCTATAATAACAGTTACCAGTCTAGCATCCAGATGGCTCCGTATGAGGTGTTGTATGGTAGGCGATATCGATCACCAATTGGATGGTTTGAACCGGGAGAGGCTCGGTTGTTGGGTACGGACTTAGTTCAGGAGGCCTTGGATAAGGTCAAGACTATTCGGGAGAGATTGCGTTCAGCTCAGTCCAGACAGAAGACTTATGCGGATCGTAAGGTTCGAGATGTAGATTTCATGGTTGGTGAACGAGTATTGCTCCGAGTGTCGCCTATGAAGGGCGTGATGAGGTTCGGGAAGAAGGGCAAGCTCGGCCCTAGGTATATTGGTCCATTTGAGATTCTAGACAGAGTGGGAGGGGTGGCTTACAGATTAGCTTTGCCGCCTAGCTTATCAGCCGTGCATCCAGTTTTTCATGTATCTATGCTTCGGAGATACCACGGCGATCCCACACATGTGTTAGACTTCAGTACTGTCCAATTGGACAATGATCTATCTTACGAGGAGGAGCCGGTGGCCATTCTAGACCGGCAGGTTCGACAGCTGAGGTCGAAGAGTTATCCTTCTGTGCGTGTTCAGTGGAGAGGTCAGCCTCCTGAGGCATCGACCTGGGAGTCCGAGTACGATATGCGGAGCCGCTACCCACACTTGTTTCCTGACTCAGGTATTTCTTTCTTTTGTCCGTTCGAGGACGAACGGTTGTTTTAGAGGTGGAGATTGTGACGACCCAAAGGGTCATCACTTATTTTGTTAATTATTTCGAGCTTCTGAGGCCTTGAAAACCTCATTCTATGTTGCCTAGATTTACGTGCATGATCCGAGCATGTAGCCGGAAAGATTTTGTGATAGAAAATATGAATTCTATGAGAAATTTAGATAAAAATGATATTAATATTGATATGGTTGACTTCGGTCAACATTTTTGGTAAACGGATCCGGACCCGAAATTGGATGGTCCCAAAAGGTCCGTAGGAAAATATGGGACTTGGACATGCGTCCGGAGTCGAATTCTGAGGCCTAGAGCCCAAGTTATGAATTTTTACGTGAAATTGTTTTTGATGTAATTGTTAAAGGAAAATGAATTAATTGACCTTGGTATCGGGCTCGTATTTTGGTTCCGACGCCGGTACAAGTCTTAAATATTATATATGTGCTTTCTGCAAAGTTTGGTGACATTTGGATGTCGTTTGATATGTTTTGGACTTTGAGTTCCACGTTTGAAGGTTTTGAAAACCAAAAGTATAAAAATCATGAACTTGAGGTTTGATTTGATGAAAACGATGTGTTATTGGTGATGTGATCGCACGAACAAGTTCATAATGTGTTTTTGATGTTGTGTACATGTTTGGTTTGGAGCACGGGGGCTCGGGTAAAGATTTGATAGGCCGTTGGATTAAATTCTGAATTTTTGCACTGCTGGTTTTTCACCCAGCTGTTTGCTTCGGCAATTGCGAAGCATTTCTCGCAATTGCGAAGGGGGCAGATAAAGGCAGGGCTCGCAAATGCGAACCCTGATCGCAAATGCGAAGTCCCCTCATGCCCAGCCTTGTTCGCAAATGCGAACAATAGTTCGCAAATGCGAACATCCCCATGTCCTGCCTATGTTCGCAAATGCGAACCATAGTTCGCAAATGCGAACATTCCCATATCTAGCCTTGTTCGCAAATGCGAACAATAGTTCGCAAATGCGAACATTCCCTATACTGCCTGTGTTCGCAAATGCGAACCATTGTTCGCAAATGCGAACATTCCCCTTTCCTGCCAGTGGCTTCGCAAATGCGAACAAAAGTTCGCAAATGCGAACTTCCCAGCCTTAGCTTATTTTTCAAACTCTAGAAATTGGTCGGGGTTCGCAATTGCGAACCCGTATTCGCAAATGCGAACACGGAGACCTGTAAAACACGATTTTCAGTTCATTTCTTCACATTTCACAACCCAAAAACACCCATTTGCGACTCTTCACGGATTCCTTCTTCTTCAAAACAATTGTAAGTCACTTTTTACTTAATTCTTTCAATTCCTAACATCATTAAACATGTTTTTCAATAGAAATCAAAGGTTTTCATGGTAGAATTTCTTATTTTTGATAGAATA